>PVIR01020453.1:0-30475 GCA_004026965.1 Petromus typicus | reverse complement strand
CAATCCTCCTGCCTCTGCCTCCCGAGTGCTGGGATTACAGGCGTGAGCCACCACGCCCGGCACTGTGGTATGTGGTACTGGTTGCTGCTGGGTGTGGGTCTCCACACCCAGTATTGTTATGTGGTTACCGGGGAATCGAACCTGGGTCCTTGCGCTTGCAAGACAGGCGCCGGAACCACTGAGCTAACTCCCCGGCCCAAGCTCACACTTCTAATCCCAGCACTCAGGAGGCAGAGTCAGGAGGATTGTTATGATGTGAGTTTGAGACTGAGCTCAGGACCAGCCTGAACTACAAAGCCAGATCCTGTCTCAAAAAAACCTAAACAAACAAAAAAAAAATCAAAACAAATTATGTTTGTGCAAGGCCACAAAAAGGCAGATTTCCATATTCATGACCACAACCTCAAACTTGCTAAGCCAAATAAATCTGTGCAGGCAGGCAGTGGGTGCAGCCTGGGTGCCAGGCACCTATGCGAGGTAGCCAGTGACCCTGCCCAGAAGCTCCCTGCCTGTGGGCACCGCTGGGGGTTCTGGGGCCTCCGAAGTCAGTGCTGTCCTTTGATGTCCTGTGCGTGGCCCGTGATCCTGGAGCAGTGAGAGGAAGGTGGGGTCCTCAGAGATAAGGTGGCAGCAGGGCCACCTGGAGCAGAGTGGGGTGGTCAAGGCTGGCGACGGTGGAGAGGAAGCCCTTGAGAAAGCTGTCACTCACCTGGGTCTTGGCAGCTGTGGGGTGAGAAAATCCCTGGGGCTTCCTTCTCTACGGCAGAGGGCTGTGCCCTTGTGATGATGCCCCAGCAGGGCCCTTCACTGTGCATGTAGTATGCTCCAGGCACATACTGGGAGCTGCAGATACATACAAGCTTATTTGATGGGAAGCACAGTGCAGCTGACGACATGCTTTCAAGGGTGGATTTCTTGAAAAAAGATCACATATGTACATAGGGGGTGGGTAGTGGTAGGGTAGGTAGGGAGATGGGTAAAAATGAGAATTACTCATTTCATACACTAGTACAGATTCCCAATGTTGAGTGTGATTGTGATGTATATATAAAATGTACCCATAAAAAATTCAATTAAAAAAAAGGATCGCTAATGATAACACAGTCCTGAAAGCGACACAGGCACAGGCTTGGCCCTCGAACCCTGTGATCCACCGCCGGGATCCAGCTAAGTCTAGATGGCGCCTGTCTAGGGTTACAAAGGGCTACAAACAGCAGGGATTGTGGCAAAGTGCAAAGTACGATGTGTGAGGTGCTGTGGGCCGTGTTGAAGCACCAGGCCACATTGGAGGGTCAGGTGGTACCTTCAGTCAGGCAGCCTGGGGAGAAGACAAGGCAGGTGGCCATGCAAGGCCCTGGGGTGAGCAGAGTTGAGCTTCGGGGCTAAACTGGCCAGGATGATGGAGGGGTGCTGGGACTGAAAAGATCTGTGACAAAATTCTTGGTACCAGGAGCAGCAAGAGGCAGGTGGAGGAGTCAGTGTGCACGACTCGCCAGACTCGAGTTGCCCTCCCTGTCCGCCTGTGCCTCCTGGGTTCTGCCTTCAGGGACCCAGAAGCTGCCGATGCTCCCTGAGCCCTGGCATGCAGACTCGGGCCTGCATGACTTCCTTCCCTGTGGCTGGCTGGAAGGCACGTAGGTGTGTGTATGTGTGCCTAAGTATTTATGTATGGCGTACTGGGGATTGAGCCTAGGGCCTTCTCACAGAGCTCCCTCTGCAAGCTTCTTTGTTTTGTTTGTTTGTTTTTAAATTTTGAGACAGTATCTCACTACGTCCTGAAAGTCCTCACTTAGTCCTCACTAAGTTGCTCTGAGTGGGCTCAAATTTACCATCCTGCCTCAGCTTCCCAGATTTTGCCTGGGATACCAGGCATGGGTTACCAGGCCCATTCTGGCTGGCTGGCTATTATCTATCTATTTATCTATCTATCTATCTATCTACCTGTTGAAACAGGGTAGCTCAGGCTGGCCTCAAACTCATAGTGATCCTCCTGCTTCAGCCTCCTGAGTGCTGGCAATACAGGGATGTGCCACCAAAGCTGGCAATTTATTCCCCACTGATCTGTCTTTCCCCATCTCTTGCCCCCTTTACCCTTCACAACTCTGGTCACTCCCATCCTACTCTCAATATATATGGGTCAACTTTTCTGGATTTCTCATTGAAGAAAGATTCTGGATATGATGGTATTTGTCTTTCTGTGCCTAGTTTATTGTACTTAGGGTAATGAATTCCAGTTCTATCTACATCATTGCAAATGATAGCATTTTTTATGGGTGAATAACACTCCATTGTGTGTCTGTACCTCTTTTTTTTTTTTTTCTTTTTTTTTTTTAGGTTTTTTGAGACAGGGCCTCGATTTATACTTCAGGCTGGCCCTGAGCTCAGCCTCAAACTCACATCACAGCAATCCTCCTGCCTCTGCCTCCCGAGTGCTGGGATTACAGGCGTGAGCCACCAGGCCCAGCACTGTGGTATGTGATACTGGTTGCTGCTGGACATGAGTCTCCACGCCCAGTATGGTATGTGGTTACTGGGGACCGAACCCAGGTCCTTGCGCTTGCAAGACAGGCACTGAAACCACTGAGCTAAATCCCCAGCTCTGTACCTCATTTTCTTTATCCGTTCATCAACTGATGAACATGTATGCTGTGTCCATTTCTGTATACTGTGGTTAGATTTAATCAACATGGATTATTGTGGTTACCAACATGGGAGCACAGACATGTCCGACATATTGGTGTGACTCCCTTTAGCTACATACCTAGTAGTGGGGTTACTGGACCATCGCTAGTTCCATTTCGGGCGAGTGTGTGTGTGTGTGTGTGTGTCTGGGGCTGGCACCCAGGGCCTCACACATGCTAGGCCTGAGCCTCACCACTGAGCTACAATCCCACAACTTTTTTCAAAACTATTTTAAAACACGGACTTACAAAGTTGCCTGCCCTGGCCTCAAACTTGCCACCCAAGCACCCAGGGTTAAAGGCATGTGTCACCACGTCTGCTGTAGATTTACATTTTGAAGACCCTCCAGACCGTCTCCCACCCAGGCCCGACCCTGCTTAGCTTCTGAGATCAGATGAGATCGGGCGCGTGCAGGGTGATACGGCCGTAGATGCTCCAGACTCTCTCCATTTTAGCTGGGCTAATTTGCACCCCCAGGAAGGTGTGCAGGGTCCCTCCCCTCACACTCCCAACTGTGGTGTCCTCAGTCTGCTCACACTGACTTCCAGGGGAGGTGGACTCCTGGGGGAGGCTGTGCTCACCGAGACTGATTTGTGGTTCCCTGTGGATTAGTGGTGGTGAGCATGTTTCAGCCCACTGCCCATTTTTACTTGCCACTTTAATTTTGTTTCTTCTGCTGTTAAGTTGTGAGAATTTCTTGTGTATTCTACATAGGAATTTCTTGTCAGAGATAAGAGTTTGCAAACATTTCTCCTTTCCTGTGTAGCGATCTCTTTGCTCTGAGAGCTCTTTCTTTTGCTGTGCCAAAGCTGTCTAGTTTTGATGTAGGCCCATTTGTCTATTTTTGCTTTTGTTGCCCGAGCTTTTAAGGTCTTAATGAAAAGATCCTTGCTCAATCTAAAGTTTTCTACCAGTAGTTTCAGAGTTTCACATTTTACATTTAGGACTAACTGATTTTGAGTTAGTATTTTGTGTATAGACACACTGCCCTGAATGTACCCCATGTCGTCTGAACTGATACTTTACTTGGTAATACACAGCTTTATTCTTCTGCATATGGACATCCAATTTTCTAGGATCATTATTATTTAGACTTTCAAGCTGGGTGTGACACGTCTTTATTTATTATTATTATTTATTTATTATTATGCCTTAGTATATCAATTTGATGTCAAGCTTTTTTTTTAAAAGAGTCTTTCTTTGTAGTTTAGGCTGGCCCTGAACTCACTATGTAGCCCATGATAGCCTTGAATTCACAGCAATTCTCCTGCCTCTGCCTCCTGAGTGCTGGGATTGTAGGCGTGAGTCACCACATCAGGCATTGTGATATGTGGTACTACAGATCAAACTCGGGACCTTCTGCTTACCAGGCAGATGCTGGGACCACTGAGCTAAATACTCAGCCAAGTTTTGCTCTTTTTTCCTTTTAGTCTATCTATGTAGTCCAGTTGAGCTTTGAACTTGCTACTGTATGTGGCTCAGGCTGGCTGTACACTGGCAATCCTCCTGCTTCTGCCTTCTGAGTGCTGGGATCACTGACTCGTGCCATCGTCCCTGGCACCATGCCTGGTTATTGTTTATCTGTTCATTTTTTTGCAGAACCAGGGATCAAAGTCAGAAATTTGCACTTGCCAGAGAATTGGGGATGAGTCAGCTTTGTACAGTCGTATCTGTGTCTGTGAGTACTATTTTCACAGCGAAACTGAACATTTTTTTTTTTTTTTTTTTTGAGACAGGGTCTCGCTTTGTGGTTCAGGCTGGCCCTCAGCTCAGCCTCAAACTCACATCACAATCCTCCTGCCTCTGCCTCCTGAGTGCTGGGATTACAGGCGTGAGCCACCACGCCCAGCACTGTGGTATGTGGTACTGGTTGCTGCTGGGTGTGGGTCTCCACACTCAGTATTGTTATGTGGTTACCGGGGAATCGAACCCGGGCCCTTGTGCTTGTAAGACAGGCGCCGGAACCACTGAGCTAACTCCCCGGCCCCCTGAACATTTTTATTTTTGAGAAAGTAACCAAAAAGCTAGTTGACAAACTCTTGGGCTTTGGTGGTGATTCTGAGCTCCACTCATGCAGGGAGCCTCTGCTGTGCAAGGGCTGCTCTTCCTTTCTGTCATTCAGTTACTTTTGGAATCTAACTGATTTAAATGGATTTTTGAGCCATTTCATTTTTAAGAGCTCATTTAGAGATCTTAAAAATTAATCAAATCTTGGGGCCGGGGAGTTAGCTCAGTGGTTCCGGCGCCTGTCTCGCAAGCGCAAGGGCCCGGGTTCGATTCCCCGGTAACCACATAACAATACTGGGTGTGGAGACTCACACCCAGCAGCAACCAGTCCTACATACCATAGTGCCGGGCGTGGTGGCTCAGGCCTGTCATCCCAGCACTCGGGAGGCAGAGGCAGGAGGATTGTGATGTGAGTTTGAGGTTGAGCTCAGGGCCAGCCTGAACCACAAAGCGAGACCCTGTCTCAAAAAACCTAAAAAAAAAAAAAAAAATTAATCAAATCTTCAGATTCTGCAGTTCAATTCTTCCATTTCTGGCATATTATCCATGGATTATGAGAAAAATTGCTGATCATCTCGGTAATTTACACCTAAAAGAAAGGTGTGGGAAAGTGGAAATTAAAAGCAGCTGGAGTATTAGTTCCTTGGTGCATCTGCCCAGGGCGTGGAGTTTCAGAGCCTCCTTCTATCTTCCTCACATCTCTTATAGGTGCTCCACCGAGAGAGGGGCTGGGATGGCGTCCCCCTGAAGCCACCTGCTGCCCTGCTGTCTCCAGGGACAGCGGATGCCTCAGGGTGCTCATGGTTTTCTAAGAAGCCACAGCAGGAAGCAGCAGTTCTGAAACGTGGTTGCCCTGGGGTTGGTGGTGGCCAGGATGGCGTTGGTTGTTAGTTTCCTTTCTGGTTCTGAGGATGGAGCCCAGAGCCTCCTCACTCAGTTGCATCCCCAACCTTTTTAATTTTATTTTGAGTCAGGGTCTCCCTAAGTTGCTAAGTTGTTCAGGCTGTTCTTGAACTTGCAGTCCTCCTGTCTCAGCCTCCCAGAGTACTGGAAGGAGAGTCACAGGTCACCACACGTCTTGAGTTGTGAATGTTCGGGCAGTGCTGTCCCCCAGGCTCTCGGCCTTGACGGAGCGCCCTGGGCTCGGCTGGCATTGAATTGAATCAGATGTGGGTAAAAGAATGTCCTTAGGACAGAAGTCCCCACAAGCGTCCAGAGCTGGAAGGGTATCTGATTGCCGGGATCAGGCCAAGAAACCCTGTTAGATGAATGAATGAATGAAGATGTCAGAGTAAGAATATCTTCGTGGGGCAAGTGGCAGCCTTCACCAGATACAGTGAAGCCCTGAACAGATTTAAGCCCCCAGATATACTGGCAGACAAGAAAGGGATGGAGTTTTGCTGAGCGCAGGTGTCTGAGGCGGTGCGCTGGGTGGACTGTCCCCAGGAGCTTCCCTGTCTTCCAGACTCATCTCTGCTCTAACCGGAAAGACATCCTGTGTTCAGGACGTCCCTTTCCCGAAGTTAGCAGTCTCCTGGCTGTTGAGTCAACTCGAGACTTGGGTGCTGGTACTTCCACACCTGACAATGGAGGCGAAGGCTGAGCGGGCCCCTGGGAGTGAGGCCTGGTTAGGAGGGCTGATCCCTGCGCATGGTCTGCAGGCTGTGTCTCCTCCTTCAGCTCCCTGTTCCCATGCGGCAAGGAACTCTCCTCCGTCAGGCCCTCTGCTGCCCGCCCACCATGGGCTGAGACCCGGAGTGAGCAGTGAACACCAAAATAAACCTCGCTTCCTTCTGGTTGTGCGTGTTAGGTTTCATGTCCTAGACTCCTGCTGCATCTGGGTGCCTACCTGAGTGCCTGCCTTGTGTGCGGTGGGACTGGTGAGGCTCGCCATGGCCCATGTATTACCAAGACCTGGGCTCGAAGTACAACAGCCATCCACTCTGGCCTCAGCGCTTGGGGTGTGGCGTTCGTGGGGTGGTGGGAAAAGCGGAGACCCGGCTTCCGGGAGCTGGTTTTACGTCCTGCCCATGAGTGACTGGTTATTCATTGCTACCCAGAATTTAGTGGCTTAGAACTGTTGACAAAGTCCTCAGGCTTCTTTGGCTTCTTTCTCAGCTAGGCCTCAACCTTGCCTCTGAGAAATTTACTCACACTATCATCCACCCTTCACATTATGAAACTTGGGAAACACTAGGTGGATTCTTCACGCTGGGGGGTGCTGAAGTAGGAGGGTTATAAATTTGAGCCCAGCCTGGGGAATTTAATGACAGCAAGAACTTGCTAAAAAAAATAGGCTATAGTTGGGGATTTAGCTCAGTGACACTATGCCTGCCTCGAAAGCACAAGGTCCTGAGTTTGATCCCTGGTACTGCAAAAATAAAAAAATAAAACAAACAAAAAGAGTGGGTTGGGTGTGATGGTGCAGGCCTCTAATCCCAACACTTGGGAAGCAGAGTCAGGAGGATTACTATGAGTTTAAAGCCAGTTTGGACTATATGTGAGTTCAAGGTCTGAACTACATAGCAAATGTATTACACAGCAAAAAAAAAAGAATGAGAAAGAAAAAGTAGAGGGTGAGAGTGGGGATATAGCCCCATCTTCTCTGCCTTTGAAGCACACACAGAAGCGGTCAGGCTGCCTCTGCCCAGTGCTGTGAGGAGCCCCACACAGCCCATCTCCTCAAGCTAGCTGTAGTCCTCTGAACATCGCCTCTGCCACCAGTAGCTCTGCTGCTCTTTGTTTTATTATTTTTTTCCTTGATCACTACAAAAGTATATTTATTAGCTGTACTTTATTTTTTAAGAATAGGAACATTTATTGGGGAAAAGGAATGGGGGATGGGAATACCTCCTGAGAGACAGGAGGAGTTCCAAATGAGTTGCCCATTATTATTTTCTCTCTCTCTCTCTCTCTCTTTCTCTCTCTGTCTTTCTTTTTCTCTGTGTTTTGAGACAAAGTCTCACTCTAGTTCAGGCTGGCTGTGAACTCACTATGTATCCCATGCTGGCCCCAAATTTGTGGCAAGCCCCCTGCCTCAGCCTCTTGAGTGCTGAGATAACAGGACTGTGCCGCCATGCCCAGCCATCTGTTTGTGTCTTTATTTTTCATTTTGGGGAGAATGGGCCTGTTATTATGCAGTTCAGCCTGACCTGGAACTCACTACCTCCTACCTCACTCTCCAGAATGCTGAGTGGCTAGCTTGCACCACTAGGGCTGGCTCACATATCTGTTTTTGATCTAAGCCCTGGAGTATGACACTGACACTTGGGTGGTGTTCTCAGGGGTGTAGGACACTGGGAGGTGGTGTCACTAGGTCACCTTGGAGGCTGCAGCCTGGGCTGGTGTGACCCAGGCCATCTGACCTTCATCTATGCAGGAGCTGCGGGTGAGCAGGGGTTAAACTCTGCAGTGCTGCACAGCGCCTCCTGCCTGGCCAGGCCTGGTCTGGCTCCCAGAAACAGCCTTGCTGGGCCGAGAGGGGTGCAGCGGCTGCCAGGGTGCCCTCACTTTCCAGGTCAGGGGCCAGGTGAGGACACGGACAGGTGGCTCCTGGCACAAAGGCACTGAGGAGGATGTGGCATCGAGGTAGTGGCGGGAAAGCTGGGCTCTCTGCTCCTTTTAGAGTCTGTGGCCATGAGTGGTTCTGCCAAAGCCCAACAAGCCTGGGACCTGTTCGGGCGCTACAGCCTGGCCTCCACTGGGTCTTCGCTTCTGTGCTGCTCAGACCTCCCCACCCCAAGCTTTTGGGGCCAGTACGAGTCAGCGCAGGAAGGCTGAGCGGCAGCCCGGCTCCTGCAGACAGGCAGAGCCTGAGACAGGCAGGGCTCAGCCAACCACTCGTCCTTCACCTCCCGGCCTCTCTGGTCTTCTTCAGCACATCTCTTTACCCTTTTCTCCTTTCTGTTTTAAAATTTTATTAGTATTAGTTTTGTACTGAGTATTGAAACCAGGGCCTTCACATCTAGCTGCAGGTCCAGACTTTTTTATGTATACTGTGCAGGTTGGGCTCTGAATTTAGAATCTTCCTGTCTCAGCCTCTCCCCATGGTTAGACTGAAGACCTGCGCCCCCACGCACAGCTTCAGTAACTTCTTTCTCCCCAAATCTTCTCCCCAGAATGCTGAAGAGAAGCCACCTAGGGCTGCTGTTACCCAAGATGAGAACAACCTGACCTTCAGGCCCTGCGGCTGAGTCCTCCCTCTACCCCCCCCACACACCCCGCAGCTACTGGGCTGTGAGCCGTGCAGCCGCTGCACAGCCGCTGCACTGTGGCCTTGCACTTGGGGCGACTCTTGCAGTGAATCTAAGTGTCCTCTCCGTTTTTCCCTTTCTGGTGAGAACATCCTTTTTATACTCGCTGGTCAGTGATTTGAAAACTCAGTTCTTCGCATCTGACAAGCTGTCATTGTGAACTTCCGGTCAGACCCCGGCAGCCGGGGAGGCGCCGCAGTGGAAGATGAGGGGCTCCGTGCTCCCTACCCCCTGCCCAGGCCCTGATCCACCTCCCTCCACCCCCAGCGCCTCTGCTCCTCCAAGTCCACTGTATTCAACTGGGGGGAGATCCCGGGAGAGGCCAGCCTTGGGCCCTGAGCGGCCCGCCCGGGCCAGCACAAAGCTCCTTTATGCCTGGCTGCGCTCCCCTGGCCCCAGCTGCCCCGGCTCAGCTTTTCTTAGTGTTTTCCTGCCAGCTGACTTAGTTATTACAGTGAGGACGGAGGGAGGGCTCCGGAGGCCGGCCTGCTGGGGCAGCGGCAGCAGCAGGCTGGGTCACGTTCCAGCCTGCGGGCTGGGGACCCGCCTTCTGGGGCCCCCTTCCTGCCTGGCAGGGGCAGAGGCCGGCTTCCCTGTCCAGGTCCTGCCCCTGTCAGTCTAGGACGTTTCTAACAACCTACCGACTGTGATCGCAGTAGGTGGCAGGCTGAGGCAGGAGGATGGCCACACTGTGAGTTCAGGACCAGCCGGCACTGCTAGTGAGACCCTCTCTCAATCAGGCAGTCATTAATCAACAGGGATCAGTTTAAACATGTTACCATTTCCCATGAAAGGCAAGGAGCTGACGCTGGAGTAGACGAACATCAAGGTGCCCAGTCCGGGACCAAGGGGACTTCTTGTCCCTGGAGGTGATGAAGTGGGCCCACTGCCCCCACCCAGCTGGCACCAGGTCCCATAGATTGGCACTTCACCCCGTACAGGGTGACCAGAAGTCCACGATGTGGACATGAAACATCTGCTTTGAGTTTCGGAAACATTTTGAATTAAATGCTTTCAATTTGTGACTGAATCGCTGGAGTTTTGTTTTTGAGGGGAAAATGCAAAAGGGACCAGGATGAAGAGAGAGGTGGGAGGAGGAAGCCCGCCTGGCCCACCGTGGTGCCCCCTCCAGCTGAGCACCAGGCAGTGACTGTCCCTGGGTGCATGTTCAGGGTGGTGCTGCTCTCGGCAAGCCCAACCCCCACCCCGACACCAGCTCTGTGGTCAACACCCAGCAGATCCAGGTTCCAGAGCGGCTGCTGGTGGGACCGTGAGCATCCGGCATCCTGGATATTCAGATATTTACATGTAGCTCTATAGCTCATTAAATCCTACTACCACCAAGATCTATCTGCTCTGACCCCTTCTAAAAGACAAGGACCTCCTGGCACTTCCTGAAGCCCAGCTGCTAGCTGTGTGCAGGGGCACAGTCCTATAATCTTAGCATGCTAGGAGGCTGAGCAGGAAGATGGTTTATTAGAGCCTAGTCTGGGCAACTTGGTGATTCAGATCCTGTCTCAAAATACAAAAATAAAAAGTGGACAGGGCATAAGATCCCAGGTTCAGCCCCCAAATCCAGTGCTGGTATGGCAGGGGGTGCAGGGCCTGCTGGGTTCTAGAGCCTGAAGTTAGCACTGCTACCCTGTTAATAGGGCTGTAACGTGTGCTGGCAGAGCTGCTTGGAAGGAGCTCTACCACGCGGCGCTGAGGGTCTGATTCACTGAATCTGAGAGCGAGGGGGGTAGTGGTGGCATTAAACCGTTCCTAGACATCGAAATCTGATTTATTAACATTGGCAATGGTTATGGGCCATCCTGCCAACAAAGTTTCTGAAATTGAAATCGCATGAAACTTCCCTGGTTTCTGCTGGTGCCACATACTCCCTTTCCTTCCTAAAGCAGCAAATTCACTTAAGAATAATTAAGAAAAGATTGATGGGATTTTGGAATTGCAATGAAAAATATGATCTCATTAGTGAGTCATGAGTCGGGGCCAGGCCCTCTGTCGGATGTGCGCACTCTGCGTAATGAGAAGAGGCCTATGTGGGAGAGCTAATAATGGCATGGATTTACAAATTAAAGCAGTTTCCCTTTATCCTTTTTGGGCTGTGCTCAAATTCGCCGTTTTGCAAAGATTCAGAAAGAGATCTTTCAAAAGAACCCTATCAAATGTAACTAAGTCACTAGAAAAGAAAATGGTGGCAGCTGCCAGGTGTGGTAATACACACCTGTAACCCCAGCACTCAGGAGGCTGAGGCAGGAGGATAGCAGTGAGTTTGAGATCAGACTGGGCTACATAGTGAGTCCAAGGCCAGCCAGAACTACAGAAAAAAACAGAAAATCAAGGTGACAAAAAGAACTGAAGGAACCAAAGGAAAATGTCCTTCTCCAAGTCCACTGTGACTCCTTGCTCAGTTACCAGGTCAAGCTGAGGACGAAGTCATCCCTGGGTGTTCAAGATGGTGTGGACACATCCCTGGTGAGCGGACTTTGTATAGAGCCATAAGATGAATCATGCAATTTCCACGTACTCTGGATCTGAACCACAGAACGAACAGAGCAGAGACGTACAACTCTCAAAAGCTCTGGGAGTTCAGGGCAGACAGACGGAACCACAGCTTCCTGCTGCTGCCACTCGTGTCCAGGCAGCCCTGGGCGCATCTGTCTATATCATTCATTCATTCATTCATTGTCTATATGATTCATTCACTGATGGTCTGGGGTGAGCTCAGGGCTAGAGCACTTGCCCAGCCTGTGCAGAAGCCCTTAGTTCATCCCCAAAGGGGTCTCACGGTGTAATTCTGGCCCTGAGCTCGCTATGTAGCCCACCCTGGCCTGGAAGTCAGTGGCAATCTTCCTGCCTCTACCTCTTGAGTGTTGGACTCACAAGAGTGTGCCACCACAGCTGGCGATGGTCATTTCTCTTGTCTGTGTTTGTAGTCCATAATGATCAGATTCCTTGTGGGGACCCAGTACGTGTACGCAACACATCTCGTTCTTCTCCCATCCTCTTTTCCCTCCCTTCGTCTCTTGGTCTCTGTTTACAAAAGATCTATCTGCCAGTCTCCTATTATTTTGTTTTATGTATGCCTTGGGTTTCTCATGTGTGAAACTCTGTGTGACAGAGTTATCTTTTTTTTTTTTTCCTGTTTTTTAGACAGGGTCTCAATTTTGTAATTCAGGCTGACCCTGAGCTCACTATGTAACCCAGGAGAGCCTCAAACTCTCAGTAATCCTCCTGCCTCTGCCTCCTGAGTGCTGGGATTACAGGTGTGAGCCACGATGCCCAGTGTTGTGGTGTGTGTTTACCTGGAATTGAACTCAGGACCTCAAGTTTTCCAGGCAGATGCAGAACTACTGAGCTAAATCTGGCCTCGGGTGTGGAGAAGTGACTGATGGACCGACCTTAGTCTCCGAGCACTGCAGCTTCTGCCCACCGCTGTGCCTAGTCAGGACCTGGAGTCCAGATGCTTCATCCCTCACTGTGGAAAATCAGGGGCAGACAGAGACATTCATGGTGTCACCATTGCCTCAGAAACTGTCCTCCGCATTTGACATTTGTGGCTGCATTTGTCACCTTTGGCAGCATTTCTAAGATGTTGATTTTATATTATTCCCACTTTTCAGGTTAGTAAATAAAACCCAACATGCTGTGCCTGTAGCTATACTTTGTGAATAGATGGTAAAGCTGGAATTCACACTTTTACTTTCTCTGCCTTTAAACCAGAGCTACTCCTCAGACCTTTTACATTTAAAATGTTTTATTTTATATTTCTTTTTTTTTTTTAGGTTTTTTGAGACAGGGTCTCTCTTCGTGGTTCAGGCTGGCCCTGAGCTCAGCCTCAAACTCACATCACAGCAATCCTCCTGCTTCTGCCTCCTGAGTGCTGAGATTACAGGCGTGAGCCACCACGCCCGGCATTGTAGTGTGTGGTACTGGTTGCTGCTGGGCGTGAGTCTCCATGCCCAGTATTGTATGTGGTTACCAAGGATCGAACCCGGGTCCTTGCGCTTGTAAGACAGGCTCCGGAACCACTGAGCTAAATCCCAGCCCGTATTTTATATTTCCATTTTGAAACAGAATTCTACTAAGTCCTACTAGGTTTAGGCAGGCCTTGGACTTCTTGTGTAGCCCAGGATGGCCTTGAGCTCTTGGCAATCCTCCTGTCGCAGACTCCTGCGTGCTGGAATTACAGGCATGTGCCACCACACGAAGCCCCTTTTACATTCTAAGACATCATTTCACGAAATTGCCTAGGTTGGCTTTGAACATGTGACCCTCCTGCTCAGTTCCCATGTAGCTGGGGTTAAAGGAGTGCACCAGCACACTGAGCCATAGATTTGGGCTGATTTTTCCCCTATCATTTCCTTATTAGCATGTGTCATGGCTGTGTCAGGATGTCTTCCAAAGCCTCTCGTGGTCACAGGTGGGGCTTTTCAGAGGTGGCTTGATCTAGAGTGTGTGACTCTGGGGTCCAGAATAGGATCCTGGCTCAAGGGTGTGTGATGACTAAATTAGTGCTCATTGTTGTTCTGGGGGTGGGTAACAGGAAGGCTGACCCTGGGGGTGATGCTGGGTGTGGACAGAACATTAAAGGACAGAAGGAGCCTCTGGGGTCACTGCTTCGCTACCTTTTACCTGCCATAAACTGCTTCTCCTCTGCGATGCGCCCTTGGGGATCTCCTGTACTCCAGGTATATTCTGCCTTGCCTGCATTGTGGGGTCACAGTTCAGTTTCCCCCAGCAACACTGCAACTCCCTTTGATCTTGTTTCCTCGAGGTCAAAGAGACCAAAATGGTCAGAGCATCTAAGATTCCAGTTCGTTAGTCTCATTGCTGTGCTTCCTGGTGCAAACTTCCCCCCACCAGAACTAAGACTTCTAAGCCAGCAGAGCAGAAGGTTGTGGGACCAGAAAGCCAACATTTTGAAGGACTGGGGATGTAGCTCAGTGGCCCTGGGGCTGCCTGGCAAGCCCAGGGTCCTGTATTCAATCCTTGGTACTGAAAAAAGGTTTTCTTTGGTAGTGCAGGTAATGGTGGGTGGTACCATCCCAGATCCATGAATCCTGGTGACAGACAAAGTATCAGGGGACACTGGCACCAGTAGGGTGGACCCTGATTCAAAGCATTTATAACCTTTTGGAGAACCTTGCCCCAGACCTGGAAGCTGTTGTCATATAGCTGGTGCTAAACTGTATCTTTAAAAGATCCTTCATTTCTGTGAGTTCAGCTGCTTCTGGATGGTGAGGAATGTGGTAAGACCAGTGAATTCTATGAAAATTTTTTTTCGGTGTAATATGAGTTCCTTTATGAGAGACAATGCTATGTACAATTCCATAGTGAGTAAGACATTCTGGGAGTCCACGGATGGTGGTTTTGGCAGAAGCATTACGTGCAGGGAAAGCAGATCCATATCCAGAATAAGTGTCTATGTTGGTAAGGACCAAGCACAGGGCCCTCTGTGATGGAAGTGGCCCAATATAATCTACCTGCCAGCGGGCTGCAGGGTGATCACCCAGGGATCCCATACGAGCACTCATTGTTGGTCTCTGTGCTGTCAGACTGGGCATTCAGCAGTGGCTGGAGCAGAGCAGCCTTGGTGAGTGGGAGTTCATGTTGTTGAGGCCGTGATAACCTCCATCCCTGGCAACATGGCCCTCCTTTTATGGGTCCATTGGGCAATGACAGGCATGACTGAGGGAGATGAGCCACTATCTACAGAAAGTTCATGTGACTCACTTGATAGAGTTCTCTTCTGCAGAAGATTCAAATGTTTTTATATCCTTTCCCCAGGTGGAGAGGTCTATTCACATACCTCTTCCTCAAATACCTTTGTCACCGATTTTCTAGTTATGTTCTTTCCAAGTTCCTGACTGTCTGGCCCACAAACCAGTACACAGTCACACAACGGTCATCCCTCCTTCCAGGCAAAATGTACCACTGGGTACACTGCCCAAAGCTCTGCCCACTTTGACAATTTCCCTTCACTGCTGTCCTTCGGGGATGTCTCAGACGGGGGCTGTGATGCTGAAGCTGCCCCCTTGCAGGTGGTGCCTGTGTCACAAGTGGAACCGTAAACCAGGCCCTCGACTTCTCTTCCTGTCAGCTGATCACATTCCATAAAGCCACAGGTGCATGCTGGGAAACAGGAACATATAGCAGTTGTAGGACCATGGGCTTCTGGGTAACTTCTCCATGTGACTTACTTTTACCCTCTGGACCTGCTCTGATCAGATCATACCCAGGTTTGGTTTTTTGGTTTGTTTTTGTACCGGGGAATCAAATTCAGAACATTGTGCTCACAAAGCAGGTGCAGTGCCACTGAGCTAAAGCCCCAGCCCTTCCTAGCCAGCTTTCGTGGGCAGCTCAGATCACATGATCATCTTATGGTCCAGTATTCACTTTCCACTAAGGCCCAATAGCAGGACAAGAGCTGTTTTTCAAAGGGAGAGTAGTTGTCTGTAGATGACAGCAGAGCTGGGACCAGGATCTTCAGGGCTTCCACTGCAGCTGACCCTGCAGACTCCCACTAGCATCGCTACCCAAAAGCTCTGCTGCACGTGCTGGTCATATAGCCACAGTTATGAGGAGCCGGTCTCCTTGCAGACACAGTATATGCTTGGGATAAGTGATAATTACATTCTCTTGAGGGACCTGTCCTTATACATACCTCATCTTAGTCACTTTATTTTCTCTTTCCCTCTCTGCTTTCCCATTGCTCCAAACTCTCAATTTTATAGACTCTATCTCCTAAACAAGAAGACATGGTCGACTATAATCTGAATAATTAAAATATTATCACAAAAGTTGGGAGCTGGTTAAAATACTGCTGGACAGAGGGCCAGTTGTGGCTTCTGAATCACACGATGCGATCGTGTGATGCTTGGACGTGGCAACTGTGAAGTCAGGAAAACTGAAGCGCACCGGGCTGGGGAGGAGCCCAGGCACCCGAGGACGCAGACGGGCTGGGGGATCGCACCAGTTACCGTGCGCGGCTCCCACCTGGAACAGGCCGAGTTTGTCTAGAGTCTTTCATTGTTCCTCCAGCAAAACAACCCTCCCCCTCGCCTCTGGGGAGAGACTCAGTTGCTGGGGGTGGGTACCAGGTCTTCGGAGTGTTCAAAGAACTTAATGGGGAGCCAGAAAAATTCTATAATAGGAAGAGGCAGTCCAGGGGGAACTGACTTACGATGATTACACCAAAGTTAAAAATCCCTTAGACATTCCACCATTTCCATTCTTGCAGCTAATCATAATAAGCATCTATTTGTTTACGAACATTTTTCTTAGTGCATGTTTATCGCACGCAATGATTACATTCATCATGGAGGTTTGGCATAGGTGATCACGTATCTTAATTCTTTTTAAAAAATCACCTGTACTTTATTTATTTCGGGTTTTTGAGAGTCTCCCTATGGATTCCAGGCTGCCTCAGCCTCCTGAGTGCTGGAATTGCAGGCATGCGGCCATCCATCTGATCTCCCTCTGGTCTCATAGGGATGGCAATAGCGGGGGGCAGCAGATCTAGGATTCAGACATTGGTGAATGGTTTGTATTCTGTCCTGGCTGGATGGACAACTGGACAGACAGCAGGACCGTAATCCTACATCCCACAGCTTGAAGACCCTCACATATCTGTGTGACTGGAACCTAATGCAGCATCTCATTTCTCTGAACACTGGCACCAGACCATGATGTTTTGCCCTCTTGACCCTCCGCGCTTGTCCTCCTGACCAGTCCGGAGCTCTCCTTCTCGTGAAGACTCGCTCCACAGCTGGGTTAGGGGGCTCCTTGTCTCAGCCTCTGTCCCCTCCTTGGGCCAAGTCTGGGACAGACACCCTCCCAGAGTGCCTCCTGGTGCCTGGCTCTGTGCCTGCTTCAGAGGTTCCTCAGTGAAGGGGTTTGGGAAATGCTGTGGTGGAGTGGGCAGAGACAGCACTGTCTTGAAGTCACTGGCCGGGTCCTCTGAACGCCTCACCGTGGAGACAAGATTCTGGGGAGGCGCGCGTGGAGCCAGCGCCCTGGGCGGGCTTGGGTTAAAGTGCGGATATGTCCAAAGGAAAGCATTTTGGAGGGTGGGGAGAAGGAAAGAAAAGGCAAGGCTGTTTGTGCTGGTCTCCTGAAACATCTCGACTGGAGTTAGAGTTTAGCCAGAATGGTGGTGGTGTACCTGCGTTCCCAGCACCCGGGAGGCTGAGACAGGAGGATTCAAATTGGAACCCAGCCTGGGCAACTCAGTGACTTAGTGAGACCCTGCCTCAAAATAAAAAATGATGGGGCTCAGCGAAGGGCCTTAGTTCAAGTTCAGATACAAACCTCCAAGAAAACCCCAGTACTCTAGCTCTACCAAAATACTCTGCCAGCAAAGTGATTGGAGTCTTTTTCTCCAAGCAGCACCTACTTCAGAATGAAATTAGAATATTCAGTTTCTGAGGTTTTGAGCAGGGCTAGTGGTGCTCATGATAATGATGCAGTGGACACAGCTTCTGGGAGCCCAGAACAGGAGGGTCTGCAATTCTAGGACTTACAAAATGCAACCAGAGCCCACCAGGGGCTGAGCATCCTCAGCTGGGGCAGGTGACCACCTGGGGCCACCACAGAGGTGGGATGGGGCTGCAGCAGGAGGGGGACAGTGGCGCCATGGGGAGGGTGACTTCCCCCCAGGGCCTGGAATGCTCAGGACAGGCCGGGCTACATCCTCATGTTTACCAGCCCACGGGCCTTGGGGAGCTGGGCTCTGGGGCACAGCAGTGACTGTGGGGACACAGTGACAATTTACACTGTACTCCCAGAGGACTCTTTGGGAGGGGCACTCAGACCCGAAGAAGGGGAAGAGAAACTTGGGGAGATGGGTGTGGGGACAGTGGTGGGTGGAGCTGGCTAGGCTTTGAGCCTTTTCCTCCCTCACTGAGGCCTTGGCCTGTTCTGCCCTGTTAGCTGCCTGATTTGTGGGTTCTAAACCACTTGGCCCACCTAGTGTGCCTGGGGATCAGCTGCCCAAAGGGCTTCCCAGGATGGGATTACTGGAAATGCATCCTCGGAGCGGGTGTCCATGTGCTGGGTACTGTCACATAGGAAATCCCCAGGTGTGGCTGTACACGCCTGCAACCTGGGCTCTGGGAGGCCGAGGCAGGAGGGTCACAATTTCAAGCCAGCAGACACAGTACAATGATTTTGTGAAGCTCTGTCTTAAATAAAAAAAGACAGCTCAGTGCAAAGGCCCTGGTTTCCATCCCCAGTGCTGAAGGGGGAGGTGTGAGCTGTCCCAGTGCAGCTCCTGAGAGACAGAGGGGGTCTGGGTCGCCAAGTACCAGCACCCTGCCCCGGAGGGAGAGTGGTTATCCTGCCCGAGACGGGCACAGGCAGCACCCATGGCCGGCGTCAGCTCAGTCTGCCACAGGCCCTGCACACAGGCCCTGGCTGGCTCACGAGAAAATGTGCATTTCAGCAGGCAAAGGAAGGACGAGCTGGAGGAGGACCTTTGAGAGTGCATGGGGCCCAGAGCAGCACCGCGGACCACTCCAGGGTGAGGAGGAGACCTCTGGGGCCAGCAGTCCCTGCAGGTAGGGTCTACAAGGAGGCTCCTCCCACCCAGGTGACAGGGAGTGACCCAGTCCGGGCACAGGCCGCTGTTGGAGGCCACCCTCTCCTCACCAGAAAAATACTCCTTCTCAGAGTAGGTTTATTTCCTGGTAACTTTGACCCTTTGGAATAAGAGTGATTGCATTTCTCCTACATCATTTCTCTTTTAAGAGTTTTTTTGTTTTGTTTTAATGAAACTAGAGCCTTTGTGTGGAGCTATATCCCCAACCCTTTGTATTTATTTTGAGACAGGACTGGTCTCATTAAATCACTAGTTGTCCAGTCTATGCTTGAAGTTGAGATCTTCCTGCCTCAGCCTCCCAGAGTACTGGGATGACAGAGTCCCACTTTGTAGTGCAGGTGGGACCTGAGCTCACTATGTACCCAGGCTAGCCTCAGACTCACAGCAATCCTCCTGCCTCTGCCTCCCAAGTGCTGGGATTACAGGTGTGAGCCTCCACGGCCGACATTGTAGTACCAGGCATCATACTCAGGACCTTGCGCTTGCCAGGCAGATGCTGGAACCACTGAGCTAAATCCCTAGCCCTGTGAATTATATTTTTTTAAAAAGGACTTTTTCACATTGTTTTAAGTTCACAGCAAAATTAGGAAGAAGGTACTGAGGTTTCCCTACAAGTGCAGCCTTCCCGTTGTCAACCCACCGCAAAGTGATAGATACATGGTCAGTCTGATGGACCAACATGAACACATCTCTGTTTCCTCAAAGAGCAGGAGGCACACAGAGGCTTAGTTTCAAAAACACTTAGCACTGGTATAGTATAGTTGCTAAAAAATAGAGAAGTCAGAGCCTGGTGTGGTGGTGGACACCGGCAACCCCAGCACTCAAGAAGCTGAGGCAAGAAGATTGTGGTGAGTTTGAGGTCAGCCTGGTTTACATAGCAAGACCTTGTCTCAATAATCAAACAAACAAAAAAGAAAAGAAATAAATAGAGAAGTTAGCAAGAGCTGAATGTGGTGGCACACCTGTGATTCCAGCACCACAGGGGACTGAGGCAGGACAATCAAAAGTTCCAGCCCAGGGCCGGGGATTTAGCTCAGTGGTTCCGGCACCTGTCTGGCAAGTACAAGGGCCTGGGTTCGATTCCCGGTAACCACGTAACATACTGGGCGTGGAGACTCATGCCCAGCAGTAATCAGCACCACAGACCATAGTGCCTGGTATGGTGGCTCATGCCTGTAATCCCAGCACTCAGGAGGCAGAGGCAGGAGGATTGCTGTGATGTGAGTTTCAGGCTGAGCTCAGGGCTGTGATGTGAGTTTCAGGCTGAGCTCAGCCTGAACTACAAAGTGAGATCCTGTCTCAAAAAAAAAAAAAAAAAAGTTCCAGGCCAACCCGGGCAACTTAGGGAGACCTGTAAATTTAAAATTTAAATTAAAAAAAATTTTTAAAGGGTTAGGAGTGTAATAAAAAGGTTACTGCTGGTTTAATCCTCAGTACTAGGAAAAAAAATGTTAAAAATGATACACTTCTCTGGCTGTATAAATTGGTTCAACCATGTAGGACACCAGACAGTCAGGAGAAGGATGGACGGAATATTTTGTTAGTTTGGGTACCAGGGATCAACTCTGGACCCTGAGCCTGGAGGCAGGTGGTAAATCCCATCCTTGTTTGTTTTTAAATAAGGTCTTGCTATGTAGCCCAAGCTGGTCTGAAACTCAAATTCTGCCTGCCTCATCCTCCCGAATGCTAGCGTTACAGGCACACATCAGCCAGGCTCACCAAAATAAATGTTATTAACTGGCAATATGCTTGAGATGTAAGTAAAAAAGAAAGAAACAAACAAAAGAAATAAAAACAAAACCAGATTCAATATCAGAACAAACCACTATTTACTTATCTAGGTTGTTTTTCAGGCTGGTATTAAACTTGAGGCAATCCTCCTACCTCAGCCTCCCTGATGCTGAACGTATAGTCCTATTTTCATGTTTTGTAACTACTTCTTTACTTTGCTGTTTTATTTATTTACAATAGTTACGTATACCCTGAGGTAAGATCATAAAGATATATGCTGTTTTAACTAATAAATATCTCATAGTAATGGGTTTTTCAATTTTCTTTTTTTAAAACAGAGAAAAAGCAAAGGAATAAATAGAAACAAAGGTTTTATACATAAGAAAGGGTGGAGAAAAAAAAAAGAAGTGACAAAATATATCATGTAGAGCTACAAATTCCTAAGATGAATGCTATCAGTATTGTATCTAAAATGTGCCAATGAAGGTTCTGCTAAAAAATATTTTTCTTCTTTTAGTCTGTAGCTTTAAATTTCTTTCTGAGTTCAACCTAACAAATTAGTGACAGTAAAAGTTGTTTATATCTAAAAATAGGAAGGCGTACACAGGCAGAAAACCTCAAAAGGAAGACCCTACTGGGACCCTGCTCTGAGATCGAAAAAAAACAGCCTCTCTCCCAGGGGCCCTCCAAAGAGCCCGCAGGGTGGGGTGGCTACAAAAGGAAGATTATGGTCTCTGCTGCTATCTAAGCTCACACCAGACTGCAGCAGTTTTCGAGTAAAGCAGAAAGTCATGGGTGAGGGAACCGCAGAAGGGCTGGTTTCTATTCCCTCACGCGTGTCTCAGCCAGCGATTCCCACAAAGGCCGGACACGTATGTCCGAGTTCACAACTTAGGCCATCTCTCTCCCTCTCCTCCCCTCTTCTTCTCTCCCTTTTTCTTTGTATTTTCACACCCAAATATAGTCATTCACTGTCATTCTTCAAGCAATGACATCTCAGAAGCCTCAGCCTTACAGAATCTTATTTTTATTTATTTATTGTGCCAGGGGTTGAATCCAGGGCATTTGCACAAAGGTTCATCTCCAGACACCCCAGCCTTCCCTACTTTTTTCTGAGACAGGGTCTCATGAAGTTGCCCAGAATAGGTTCAAACTCTTGTAGTCCTCCTGCTTCAGCCTCCCCAGTACTGACATTCCAGCTGTGTGGCACCACATCTGGATTATTTTGGCTTTTCGTGCTGGGGGTTGAACCTAGGGTCTTCCTTGCGCTAAGCATGTGCCCCTTCATGGAGATGTGCCCCAGCCACCATCCCATCACTGGCAATGGCTGTGCGTGGGTCTGGGACTTGCAGTGTCTGTGCTGTGGGAGAGCCTGGGTCAGGGTGTATGTGAAGTGAGCCAAGCCTCAGGACACAAACAAGGCCCGTAGGGTGTTAGGCAAAGAATAGAGGGCTCTGTTTGTTTAGTTTGGTTGAGATAGAGTCTCACTAGGTAGCCTGGGCTAACCTCAAATTCAAGGCCATCTTCCTGCCTCAGCCTCCTGAGTGCTGGTGATACAGGGGAGCAAGAAACCCCCAAAAGGGAAAATATTATAACTGTTAGATATCTGAAACCTGAGTCTGTGTCCTTTAAAATCGAAGAATGAATTCTAGGAACAACAGAGGTTAAGAGTAGGAAAATGGGGCTAGGGATTTAACTCAGTCATCCCAGCATCTGCCTGGCAAGCTCAAGGTCCGAAGTTTGATCCCCGGTACCACACACCACAGTCCCAGGTGTGGTGGCTCACATGTGTAATCCTAGCACTTGGGAGGCACAGGCAGGAGGATTGCTGTGAGTTCAAGGCTAGCTTGGGCTACATAGTGAGCTCAGGGCCAGCCTGAACTACAAAGTTAGGGAGACCCTGTCTCGAAAAAAAAAAGAAAAAAGAGTAAGAAAAGCTTATTGAGAAAGCTTCAGCCTAAAAGACAGAAGCTGGACCCAAAAGTTGGGGATCCACTCCCCTCACCTCCCAAAGGGCTTTCATGGAACAAAGTCACAGAGGTGAGGTGGGTTCGAACTATACTCAACCAATAAGGTTACAACAAGTAGAGTCATTTAGGTAATGTTGATTAAATGGGGATCCAAGGAGGAGGAAAGTCACTTAGCAAGTGTACAAAGGCTCTTCAGTCAGGGGTCCTTCCTGGGAGGGTGGGTGAAGATCTTAGCCCCCACCCTGGTGAGGAAGCCTACTTAGAATATCAATCACTGCTAGTTATCCTACAGGGTGTGGTAGTTTCCTTACTTTTGTAAAGTTGACCTTCAGTGAATGTCTCTCGGTTGTCCTCGGTGTAGGCTTCTTTCCTGTCTACCCCCTTGGAGGCTCCTGGGCTGTCCTCTACGTGGGCTTTTCAAGGGCCGGCCCAATCTAACTGCCAGCAAGATATTATGTAGCTTGCCTATGCGCAACACTGGGATGGCCGGTGGGCCCCACCTGCGCAGCTGCCCCCCACCCCGGGGCAGTTCAGCAACATTTCCATCTCGCACGGCTCGCTGCTCCCAGGACTTGTGCCCTTTCAAGTGCTGCCCGAGTCTGTTGCGTGCTCCCTTCCCCAGCTCATCCTCTGCAGCTGGCTCGGCTTCAGTCTGACACATGAGTCCTGACCGCACCCTGTGTACGGAGCAGAGACCCAACCGAAGCCCAGGCTTCCCAGTGCTGAGAAGTCCCTGTCCCAGCTGGGGCTGCTGGACCACCTCGAAGTACGCGCTGAGCGTCCGCAGGGAGAGGAGGGGTTGCGGTCAGGGCGACTCCTGCACACTTGTGCTCTTTTTGCTTGTGTTGAGAGGTCCAGTCTCCCTACACGGGCGAGGCTGACCTTGAGCCTGTGATCCTCCTGCCTCAGCTTTTCGTACCAGGGATCACACTACTGCACCAACACACCCTGCGGGACAGGTATCCCAGTTGTTCCCAAAGGCTCTCTGGGAGGATAATGTTCAGTGGGAGCTCGGGAACAGCACTGAAGACAGAGATGCTGGTCAAACGAGCAGCCAGGACCAGAGGCAAAGGAAGCCGGAAGTCGGGCTGCTGAGCTTCGCATGGGGCAGGAAGTGAACCTGGAAGCCATCAGGATGGTGTACATGTAAATGTAACAAGTGCTGATTTGCACCGTGAAAAGGACAGGGATGAGAGCCGTGTGGAAAGAGCTTTTTAAAATGGAATTCAAAGCCGGGTCTAGTGGCACACACTTGGGAGCCCAGGACCTTCGAGGCTGAGGCTGGAGGATCTCTGAATTCCGGACCAGCTTGGGGATAACCCTGCACTACACAGTGAGATACTGTCTTAAGAAAATGAAACAAAAAAGTGCAGAGGCCGATTAAGGCAGGCCTTGCACTCCACTATGGTCACGTCCAGGATCACAGGCCCTGGAGAAGCTGACAAGCTTCTCTGCCCAGGTGGTAGAGATGCCCTAGGGACGGATTTGTCATGCCCACCTTCCTGTCATCTCAGTTTCCATTCTTGAGACCCTGAATAAAGTCCATGTACTCCCGCAGTTTCTGCGTTTGGATCCACCAACAACACTTCAAAAGAGAATGGCCTAGGCCAGGCATGTAGCTCCATGGCACCACACCTGCCTGGCAAGCACAATATCCTGAGTTCGATTCCTGATTCTAGGAGAAAAAAAACAAAACCTATGAAAGAGAAGGGCCTGCAGTGTGGATCGTGTGTGTGGCAGAAAGATGAGACAGGAAACAAGAGGAGTCAGGGGCTCTCTCTAGCAGGCAAGCGGTGGAGACAAGTTGATGTCTTAGAACAGACCCTTAAAGTTGGTTTGATGTCTGGTGTAGGGCGGCACATACCTATAATTCTTGCATTTGGGAAGCTGAGGCAGGAGAACCACCGTGAGTTTGAAGGCGGCTTAGTCTACACAGTGAAACCTGTCTCAAATAAACCTAAGAAAAATAAATTATTGATAGGTGTTCTTAACAATATTGAGGCTTTTCTAAGTTTTTGTGTAGTGACACAGATGATGTAATAGTGACCACACAATGCTCCAACTGGCTTGAGGGTGCTCCATTCTGCAGACTGTGCTTCTAGTGCATCCCTCCTCCTTCTCATAAGGTGGGTTGGGGGTTCCTCTTCTCCATGCTGTTGGAAGGAGGGAGCCACAGCACCGGGTGCCATGGTTCAGAGCCAGGTGAACAGCAAGGGCCGTGGCTAAGACCTGAATTCAGCTCTATTTGGTCTTAGCCCCAACAGCAGTGTCTCCTAGTGGCGCTCTCTCCCCTTCCCAGGTCACACATCCTGTAGTCCAAGGCCACACAGCATCTCTTTCATGGCTGCTCAAACTACTCTTATAGCCTCCAAGAGCCGGTAAGGGCCAAATTTCTTCAGCTACCCCAGAGTCTGCACTGCCAAGGCTCTGGCAAGGCCTGTGTGAGGTGTAGCCGCAGGGCCTTGGCTATGAACTTCCAAAGGACTCACAGCAAACCTTTGAACCCTTTCTGCCCTCATCCACATGAAGTGTTTGTTACAGGAATATTTCAAATAAGGAGAATACCAATGATATCTTCCGCCTGTTAAATTACTAACGGTGGCTTTGTACAAGTAAATTCACTTTGCCATCTGTTGCTTGCTGGAAATTTTAGTGTATTTTTCCAAGAAAATGATAATGAGGGAGAGTCTAAAAAGATAAAAACAAAAGAAAGAAAAAATAATATGCTTTACGGATATGACTACTAACTAGTTCTTGGAAGAGTCCAGCTGTTTTGTTGAGACAGAGTCTCATAGGTAGTTCAGACTGGTTTTGAACTATTGTAGCCCAGGCTGACCTCAAATCTTGCAGCAACCCTCCTGCTTCAGCCTTCTGAATGCTGGGATTATAGGTAGGCCCCACTGTAGTTGGCTGAGTCTATCTAGTTGTGTGATCGCTTGTGCGATGTAGGGTAGTAACATCACTATTTGAACAAATCTGCTTTATTTAGTGATGTGTATCTTTTTTTTTTTTTTTTTTAGGTTTTTTGAGACAGGGTCTCGCTTTGTGGTTCAGGCTGGCCCTGAGCTCAGCCTCAACCTCACATCACAGCAATCCTCCTGCCTCTGCCTCCCGAGTGCTGGATTACAGGCGTGAGCCACCACGCCCGGCACTGTGGTATGTGGTATTGGTTGCTGCTGGGTGTGAGTCTCCACGCCCAGTATTGTATGTGGTTACTGGGGATCGAACCGGGGTCCTTACGCTTGCAAGACAGGCGCTGGAACCACTGAACTAACTCCCTGCCCCAGTGATGTGTATCTTTACTTATTTTGTTACTGGTGATTAGATTTAGGGCCAATTCTCCAGGTTCCCACCTCTTTTATTTTGAGACAAGATCTCATTAAATGGATAAATTGCCCCAAATGCGCTCACACTAGCAATCCGCCTGCCTCAGTTACACCCCCCACCCCGCCCCAGGATAGGTGGGCACCACCACACCCAGCGGAGGAGCCAGCTGTAAATACTCTTTTCCCGTGGACCAAGAGGTATGAGGAAGTAGGGGTGCCGCGTTCTGTCTCGATCACAGCTGTCTTTTGAGTTTCCTGTGTGTACAAAAGGACAGCATTTTATTGCAGGAAAACGGATGGTGTGATGGAATGGTGGGGGAGGGGCTACTTTTGCTCCTCCTGGTGCAGGGGAGGGAACCAGGACTTGTATTAGCAGGGCAAGCACTGTCCTACTGAACTGCAGCTCTGGCCCAGGGCTCCTTAGTATCTATTTACTGTTGTGGGGAGGGGCAGTTTCTGAGATAGGGTTCATAAGTATGCCAGACTGGCCTTGAACTGGCAAAGATCTCCCTGCCTCAGCCTCCTAAACTGAGATTAGGGGCACGCTACCACTCACAGCTTTATTTAGCTATTTTGTTCAAGTTTACAGTGAGAAGGGGAGATGGAGCTGCATCTGCCTGACTGTCAGGAACTGCACGCTGAACGTCATCTTTTCTGTCTGCAGCGGGCCATGGGCCCAGCAGGTCCTCTCTCAGCACAGTCCTGTCTTTCAGGTGCTGGGCGTCCTGCATAGCAGAGGAAGCCAGGCCTCTTTCAGACTCCTGGTCTTGTCGCTCTGGACCTGGCTCAGCAGAGGGCCGGTTTCGACTGCTGGGCCGTGTCCCCTTTGGTCAGTCGTACTCAGGGTAGGTCACTGAGGCCTTGGCTCTGTGGCACAGGCCAGAAAGAGAGCCTGGAGGTGGAGGATCACTTCCTGCAGTGTGTTGGGTGTGAAGCCCGAGGTCACAGGACACTGCAACGCAGGCACTGGGCAGCTACCTTAGGCCCCGCCCCCAGGGCCGCACCGCCCCCCACCTCGGGCGGCGGGCTTTCTAGGGTTCCGAGGAAAGTGCAGTGGCCCCAGGGCTCAGGGCTAAAGACTCCAGCTGTCTGTGGCCCTGAAAGTCCTGGAAGCCTGACCTTGGGCCAGGCCTCCGCCCTAACCGGCTCTGCGCCTGGGGCCTGTCCGCCTCTGGGCTCCTTTCCTCTCCTGCAGGGAAGGATCCAGACTCGGTGTCCCCCGGGCAAGGCCCCCCTCTGCCCCACACCCACCGTGTGCACCTGACTGCCGGGGCTGCCCTAGGCAGCTGTCCGGGCACCTCCAGGGTCGCCTAGTGTGCCCTTGCCCGGCTTACCCGAGAGGCCCGGCTGTCGCTCGGCCAATGAGGGCACCGAGGGCATCTCACGTGGGCGCAGGCAGTCTGCAGGCGTCCTGTGGGCTGGGGGCCAAGCAGGCGGCCTGCCTCTCACCCCCAGCCTGGCCCCCAGGCTCATGGCCGCAGGGGCTCCTAAACTGTCTGTCGGAGTCTCTACTCCCGGTCCCAGTGTATTTTCTACACAGCTAATCGTTTTACAGTGAAAATCTGTTTGAAGCTCTTGTTTAATTTTCTTTTTGTTTTTCAGTTCTGGGGATTAAACCCTGAGCCTTGGCCTGAGCCCCATTTCCAGTCTTTGTTCTGAAACACAGCCTGTCTCACTAAGTCATTAAGTTGCCCATGTGCAGCTCAAACTTGCCATCCTCTTGCCTCAGCTTCTCAGAGAGCTGGGATACCAGCACCGTGCCCAGTTTAATATGTTTTGTGACCTGTGCAAATTGTTAATCTTGATGAAGCCTAAATGATATGCGTGTTTTCCATTTATTGACGCATATTTGATTGTCTCTTCTTCCTTCTTTCCCTTATTTTTGTTTCGGTGATTGAAAACAGGGCCTTGAGCATAACAGTTTCTGGTTTTCTATGTAAGAAATCTTTGACTAAGTCAATATTAGTGGGCTTTCTCTTGCAAGATTTACAGTTTTAGGTATATTTTGACATTTTGTGTAGGATGTGAGAAACAGATCTGAGTTATTCTTTTTATTTTATTTTTTTTGAGACAGGGTCTCGCTTTTGTAGTTCAGGCTGGCCCTGAGCTCAGCCTCAAACTCACATCACAGCAATCCTCCTGCCTCTGCCTCCCAAGTGCTGGGATTACAGGCATGAGCCACCATGCCCGGCACTGTGGTATGTGGTACTGATTGCTGCTGGGTTGAGTCTCCATGCCCAGTATTGTTATGTGGTTACCAGGGATTGAACCCGGGTCCTTGCGCTTGCAAGACAGGTGCCGGAACCACTGTTATATCCCTGGGCCTGAGTTATTCTTTTTAAATTTGAGACAGAGTCTCTACGTAGCCCAGGTGGGCCTGGAATTCAAGATCTTCCTGCCTCAGGTTCCTGTGCCCGCCATGCCAGCCTCTGACTGTTCTTTTTGCACAATTCTTGAGAGTTTAGGCTCCTTACGTTGATAAGACCATCCTCTTGCTAAGCTGACTTTGAAAATTTGTTGAAAATCACTTGATGTCTGTACACACACACAACTGATGTGTGTATGTGTATGTTTATATTCATACCACATTTTCTCTATAATCGTAGCAATACAGGTAGTACAAGTCCCCAAACTCCTCTGATGTTTTTTAAGCTATGCTAGTTTCTCTACATTTCCATACAGATTTTAAAATCAGCTTGCCAAGTTCCATAGAAGAGCCTGTGATAATTTTTTTTTTTTGGTATCGAGGATCAAACTTAGGACCTTGGGTTTGCCAGGCAGGTGCCATGTCACTGAGCTAAATCCCTATCTAAATCTCTTTTTTTCTTTTCTTTTGTCTTTTCCTTTCTTTTTTAAGATAGCATCTTGTTGTGTAGTTCCAGGCTGACCCTGAACTCATGGAGATCCTCCTGTGTCAGCCTCCTGAGTGGAATTTTTTTTTTAGGCAGGGTGTCACTTTGTAGTTCAGGCTGGCCCTGAGCTCAGCCTCAAACTCACAGCAATCCTCCTGCGTCTGCCTCTGCGCTGGGATTATAGGTATGAGCCACCACGCCCAGCACTGTGGTATGTGGTACTGGGGATGGAACTCAGTACTTTGCGATAGCCAGGCAGATGCTGGACCCACTGAGCTAAATCCCCGGTCCAGTGTTCTGAGTTTTTAGACACTTTTCTTTTTAGTTGACACAGATATTGTACATAGTTATGGGCCATAAGATAGTGTTAGACAAGGATGATCAGCACACCATTGTTCAGATATTTCTTCTTTTAAATTAAGGATCTTTTTTTAATGCATATTACTAAGTAGATTAATGAGTTTCATTTGGTTGGGTAATGCATGTACTGTCTTTTTACTTTCTTTCTTTCTTTTTTGAGGCAGGGTCCCCCTATGTAGCCTAGGCTGACCTCAAACTCAGCATGATTCTCCTGCCTCAGCCTCTCAAGTGCTGGGGTTACAGATGTGTGGCACCATGCCTGGCCATCACACTGGTTTTCCCATTAGTTAATAAATTAAGTAAAATTCTAGGCAGATGTGCATTTTATATTTGCATAGGAATCATCATTTTACCTTAAAACTATCTTACAGCACAGGGATCGGGAGAACCCTTGGTTTGATTCAGTTAGCAGGTCAGTTAGCTGTTGAAGACAGAAGGTGACCCCGAGAGCTGGGACTGGAGACAAGGGGGAGACTGGAATAAAAGCAGGTGTTGGGCTGATCACTCCTGGGGGCCTTGTCCGGTCCAACCAGGGCTTCATGCAGCGAGGGCTTCAGCTTGCAGCTCTGTCTTTCATGACCTATTTCATGGCCGGTGAAGTCTGCACCCGTCAGACACTCCTGGAGACAGTGGGCACGAGGGTTGAAAGTGAAGTGCAACTCTCAGAGCTCATTTTCTGTTCCTTACAGCAAGAAGATGCCCTCTTCCTTCTTCTCATATCCGCACTTTGATCAACTGGACAAATTTTGTAATCTGCGAAATTTAGGAAACCTAAACAGGCTGATTTGAATTAAGCTTTTGCTCCACTAAAGAATAATCATTTTAAGATTCATTTTGCCAGACACTTCTAATCTTAGCACTTGGGAGGCAGAGGCAGGAGGATTGCTACGAGTTCGAGGCTTGCTGGGCTACATAGAGAGCTCAGAGCTAGCCTGAACTGCAAAGTGAGACTCTATCTCAAAAACAAACAAACAAATAAAAAGGAAAAATAATTAAAATAAATAAAATGAAATTAGATTTGGTGATGTTTAAATTCTTTTCCAGGGCCAGGGATTTAGCTCAAGTGGTATAGTGCCTACCTTGGAAGCACAAGGCCCTCAGTTTGATCCCTGGTACCACTAAAATCAGAACAAAAAAATTTTAAATTATCTTCTAATCTAAAATTTAAAGAATTTTGCTTCCTGTAATGGTGCATGCCTACAATTCCAACACTCTGGGAGGCTGAAGCAGGAAGACTGCAAGTTCATGCCCAGCCTTGGGCAACTTAATGGGCTATCTCAAAGTGAAAAATAGAAAAAGGGCTGAGATGCATTTCAGTGTGAAGGCCTTGGACCTAATTCCCACAAAGAAAACACAAAAAAGATGCAGAGGAAAGGCTGGGGATTTAGCTCAGTGGTTGTGGCACCTGCCTTGTAAGTGCAAGGTCCGGAGTTCGGTCTCTGGCAGCCACATACCACAATGCTGGGCGTGGTGACTCACACCCACTAGCAATCAGTACCACATACCACAGTGCCGGGTGTGGTGGCTCACGCCTGTAATCCCAGCACTCAGAGGCAGAGGCAGGAGGATTGCTGAGTCTGAGGTTGAGTTCAGGATCAGCCTGAACCACAGTGATACCTTGTCTCAAAAAATTGAATAATAATAATAAAAAAGATATGGAGGTAAAGTAGAAGTATAGGATTATTTCTGT
>PVIR01020452.1:0-30598 GCA_004026965.1 Petromus typicus | reverse complement strand
TGAGTTTTTAGGATCCTCTAGATAGAGTATCATGTCATCAGCAAATAATGACAATTTAACTTCTTCTTTTCCAATCTTTATTCCTTTTATTTCTTTCTCTTGCCTAATTGCTATGGCTAATATTTCCAGGATTATATTGAACAGAAGTGGTGAGAGAGGACATCCTTGTCTTGTTCCTGACCTTAGTGTGAAAGGTTTCAATTTTTGACAATTTAGTATGATACTGGCTGAAGGTTTCTCGAAGATAGCTTTTAATAGTTTGAGATACAGACCATCTATTCCGATCTTCTGTAGGGTTTTGAACATAAATGGGTGTTGTATTTTGTAAAACACTTTTTCTGCATCAATTGAGATGACCATATGATTTTTGTCCTTAAGCCTGTTAATATGGTGTATAACATTTATTGATTTACGTATGTTGAACCATCCTTGTATCCCTGGGATGAATCCAACTTGGTCAGGGTGTATAATATTTTTGATAATTCTCTGTATTCTGTTTTCCAGGATCTTATTGAGAATTTTTGCATCAATGTTCATTAAAGATATTGGCCTGTAGTTCTCTTTTTTGGTTGGGTCTCTCTCTGCTTTTGGAATCAGGGTAATGGTTGCTTCCAGGAATGAGCTTGAGAGTACTGCTTCCCTTTCAATTTCATTGAAGAGTTTCAGAAGTAGAGGCACTAACTCTTCTTTAAAAGTTTTATAGAATTCAGCAGTAAAACCGTCAGGTCCAGGGCTTTCTTTGTTGGCAAGTTTTTAATTACATTTTCAATTTCACAGATTGTTATTGGGGCATTTAACATTTCCATATCTTCTTTATTCAGCTTTGGGAGTTCATATGTGTCTAGAAATCTATCCATTTCTTCTACATTTTCCATTTTATTGAAGTATAAATTTTCAAAGTAGGTATTTATTATCCTCTGGACTTCCTCTGGGTCCGTAGTAATTTCTCCATTCTCATTCCTAATAGCATAGATATGACCCTTTCTTTTCCTTCCTTTGTTTAATGAGGTTGGTTAAGGGTCTATCAATTCTGTTTATCCTCTCAAAGAACCAACTTTTCAATTCATTGATTTTTTGAACCATTCTCTTGGTTTCTTTTGCATTAATTTCTGCCCTGATCCTTATCATTTCTTGCCTATTGTGAGCTTTGGGTTTGTTTTGCTCCTCTCTTTCTAGTCGCTTGAGGTTCAGCATTAAATTCTTTATTTGAGTTTGCTCTGTTTTCTGGATGTAGGCTTTCACTGCTATGAATTTTCCTCGTAGAACTGCTTTCATTGTGTCCCATAAATTTCTGTATGTTGTACTGGGGTTATCGTTTAATAGTAAGAACTGCTCAATTTCTTCTCTAATTTCTTCTGTGACCCATTGTTTGGTCAGCAGAGCGTTGTTCCGTTTCCATGTGTTTGTGAAGATCCTGGGCTTTCCTTTGCTACTCAGCTCCAATTTCAGGGCACTATGGTCCGACAGTATACAGGGATAACTTCAATCCCTTTATATTTGCTTAAACCTGTTCTATGAACAAGCACATGGTCTGTTTTGGAGAATGATCCATGAGCAGCTGAGAAGAATGTAAATTCTGACTTTGTGGGGTGAAATACTCTGTAGGCATCTATTAAGTCCATTTGCTGAAGAGTCTGGTTGAGCTCCAGGATTTCCTTAGTGACTTTTTGTCCAGTCAATCTGTCTGTTTGTGACAGTGGGGTATTGAGGTCCTCTACTATTAGTGTATTGGAGTTTATCTGGTTTTTCAAGTCCGTTAATATTTGTTTTATATAGTTGGGTGCATTAGAATTTGGAACATATATATTTAAGATTGTGATTTCTGTCTCTTGGATTTTTCCCTGAACTAAAAGATAGTGTCCATCTTTATCTCTATCAGTTTTGGCTTGACGTCAATTCTGTCTGCAAATAAAATTGCCACTCCTGCTTTCTTGCTATTTCTTTTCACATGGAATATTGTTTTCCATCCCTTTACTTTTAGTCCATGGGTTTCTTTCTGAATTAGTTGTGTTTCTTGTATGCAGCAGATTGTAGGATCTTGCTTTTTGATCCACTCTGCCAGTCTGTATCTCTTAATTGGCGCGTTCAGTCCATTGACATTAATGGTTATGACTGATATAGGTAAATTTAGTGCTGCCATGTTTTCCTGTGCTTGGCTGTGTTATTCTACTTTTTCCCTTTTCCCATCAGTTTCTTGTTTGGTCCCATGGGTTGACTCGGTTAGGTCTCATGGATTTGTAACTTTCCTTATTTTTCTCCAAGATATTCTTTAAAATGTTTTGGAGCACAGGTTTCGTATTTGTGAAGTTTTTCAGGCGATCTTTGTCATGAAAGTATCTTATTTCCCCATCAATTTTGAAGGATAGTTTTGCAGGATACATTAGTCTGGGTTGGAAGTTGTTTTCCTTTAGGGCTTGGAAAACTTCACTCCAGGCTCTTCTTGCACTGAGTGTTTGAGTTGAGAAGTCCACTGTGATCCTGACGGGCTTCCCATGGAATGTAACTGTTTTCTTTTCTCTGGCTGCTTTCAGTATTTCATTCTTTTTGTGGATATCTGGAACTTTTATGATTATATGCCTAGGTGTAGATTTTCATGTCACAGGCCTGTAGCGTTCTGTATGCTTCATATATTTGTATGTCCAATTCTTTACCTTTTTCTGTGAGGTTTTCTGCCATTATCTCTGTGAATAGCTTTTTGATGTCTTTAGCATTGTCTCCTGCTTCCTCAGTGACTCCAATCAATCTTATGTTATTCTTCTTTGAATCATCTAGGAGCTGTTGGACTGAGTTTTCATTATCGCTTGCTTTTTTCCATAGATTATGCCTTTCCAGTTCATTGGTTGAGATCCTGTCTTCTAGGTCTGAAATTTGGTCTTCTGCCAAATTCATTCTATCACACAAGCTTTCATTTTCTTTCTTAATTTCCTGAACTTCTGCTTGTAGGTGTTCAAAAGGTTCCATTGCTTTTGCTATCTTGGATTCTATCAACTCCATGATTTCCTCTTTAGCTTTATTAATCATCATGTTGACAGTGTCCAATATCTCTACTTTCATCTCAGAGATCAGTGCTGATTTCCATTTTACTAGATCTGCTTTGGTTACCATTTCCGAGGACCCTGGAGACTGGCCTTCAAACTTCTCTTTCCCTTCCCCCTGTGTTACCTTGAGGTGAGGATCTTTATGTCTGAGACTTTGAGTGTTTCCTCATCTCTGACCTGCCCTGTTTCCTGGCGCTGTTTGTTGCAAGTCACTTTCCTCCTAATAGTTGGGAACCTTAAAATATCAGTGTTTCCTGGGTTGTTCTTTACAGTCTGTATTGGGACCTAAAGAAAAACCCCTAGTTCTGGCACACCATATGAGGCACTCAGTCAATACAGTCGGAACACCTTCTCCCATCTGCTTTAAAGGCAGGAAGGCTCTGGCTCCTGCACTGCTACAATGGTGCTGCCTAAGGTTCCAATGGGCCTGCCTGCCCACCAATACAAAGTCTCTGGGCTCACTTGTGCAGTCAGCCTAGAGGCCAGTAGGCTGTAGGCCCTGTGCAGCTGCAATGGTAGGGGCTGATGTTCCAACCGGCCCACCTACTCACCAATACAAGGTAACTGGATGTGCTTCTGCAGTTGCCGTGGAGAAAGTCAGACTCTAACCTGCTAACCTCAGTCCCTGGGCGCTCTTCCAGCGTGGGCCTGGAGGCCAGCAAGCTCCAACCCTTGCGCCGATTTGGTGACGCAGATTCAGTGGTGCAGTCGCAGTTTCCAGAGCCGCTGCCACTAAACTCAGTCCCTGGGTGCTCCTCTGGCATGGGTCTGGAGGCCAGCAAGCTCCAACCCTGGCCCAGATTTGGTGACACAGATTCGGTGGCACAGTCGCCGTTTCCCGAGCCATCCGCCACTAACCTCAGTTCCTGGTTGCTCTTCTGACGTGGGCCTGGAGGCCAGTAAGCTCCAACCCCGGCGCAGATTTCAGGATTTCTTTTGGAGATGATAAAAACTACCTAAAATCAGCATGGTGATGGTTGTATATATCTGTGAATATACTAAAGCTCTTGATTTTATATTTTTAGTGAATGAATTGTAAAGTACTTGAATTACATCTCCCTGAAGCTGTTTTTTTTTTTTTTTAATTCCACTGAAAAAGAAGTAGAAAAAGAATCTAGTTAATTTTGCTTCTGAGCATTAGGTAGAGCCAACATTGGGAAAAAAGAAAAAACCTTGTAATTATATTCAGGACAGTCATAGAAACAGGACAGTGGGGACTTGTGTGTCTGGTCATCACCTTTGATATCTGCAAAGACAGTGCTGTACTATGAATTCGCATGAGGCTGAAGCTTAGCATTCTCATTGGAAGGAATTTCTAAAGTCATCTAAGGAAAGTATGGCCCCAGTCACTGTCAGCTTTTTAGCTCGGCCAAACACTTCTTAATCTCTGCTTTTACCAGGAAATCACACGTAGAGAGGAGAGAGGGGTCTAAAGATCCATGTGGGGGATATTTATGGCATGCTGTCGGGGTTAGGAAGGAATGTGTTTGACCCCAGGATAGGGGGGGAGAACAGAGTGACAACAGCTGCCCTGACGTGTGGATGAGACGTTGCATGCTCCTCACACCCAGCGTAAGGCCACAAATAAACCGAGTTCAGAAAAGCAGAGTTAGGCACGATCTACAGGAGGCAGCCATCAGAAGAGAGAGACGGGTCAACGAGCCTTGGTGCCCCGTGAGGCGCTTCGTACCACCTGGACCATCCCAAGGACATCTCACAGCAATCCCACAACATCCGCAGACACACTGAGAAGAAAACTGATGGTCAGAGATGTGGTACAACTTTCAACAGATACTCAGTGGACAAGAGGCTGAGATCCACATGCACCTAATGTAGGCCAAGGAAAAGCAACGGCCATGATCCAGCCAACTGACCAAGCTAAAAACCTAGGACACACACACTCACTCACACACTATGCTCCTGTTCCTCCACCCAGCAATCAACTTGCCAACTCCTACCTTGTCCCTCCATGCTATGTCTGGCCTGTCTACACCCACCCATGCTGCCCAGCGCCTCCTGCACCACCCTATTCTCCCGTTCCACTGGGAAAACAGCTTTGCTTCCTTCGCCTTCTCGCCTTGAGTCCTTCTCACTCTTCAGGCCTCAGTGCATTGCCTCTTCAGAGAGACCTTCCTGGAAGCCCCACAGTCTCCAATTCAACACAGTTATTTCTTACGTGACACATCTTTTTTGCCAATCGCCATAGTTTAGTCACATGTAGTCTTAGTTTTCTAACCATAATGCCTGAGTTCTCAGATTGCCCAACAGTACCCTGGAACCCGGGACAGTGCTTTGCTCATCAGAAATGCTCAGGGCCGGTAGTGTGACAGGGCAGGAAGAAGGGTTCTCCCTCCAGAGAAAAGGGCTCTTAGGTGGACAATTCCTCAGAGCAGAGGGCTCCAAGGTGCCCTGCTTTCCTGCTTACTTAGTGTGGACACCTGGGCATTTTTCGATGGATTCATTGCCACTGGTGTTTATTGAACACATTGGATTCAAAGTAAAATCCATTTCCCAACAACTGAAAATAGACTTCATTCAGTATCAGAAAACAGGAATGTCAAAGTTTAAATTTGACTATGGGGCATTGTGATAAAGTTGGTGTCCCTGAGTTGGGGGTAAGAAAGGGCGGATTGTGGGCTGGGGATTTAGCTCAGTGGTTCTGGTGCCAGTCTTGCAAACTCAAGGGCCCAGGTTCGATCCCCAGTAACCACATAACAATCAGTACTGGGCATTAAGACTCATGCCCAGCAGCAATCAGTATCACATACCACAGTGCAGGGTGTGGTGTCTCACGCCTATAATCCCAGCCACTCAGAGATAGAGGCAGGAGGATTGCTGTGATGTGAGTTTGAGGCTGAGCTCAGGGCCAGCCTGAACTACAAAGTGAGACCCATGAAAAAAAAAAGAAAAAGAAAGGGCGGATTGTCAAGAAAAAGAAAATCCAACCTGTTCTAGCTTGTACTAGGTACAACAGTGGAGAGAAACACGGAAATGGTCTCTAGGCTCTGCGAGGTGGTACAGTGGGTCTTCTCATTACCTGGCCACATTGTCCTCAGATGAGGTTTCCCCTGATTCTTGTGTGTCTACTGCTCACACAGCATGGAAACCCCACATCCGTGAGTTCAGCGGGGACGGCTGGCCTGAAACAGGGGTCCCAGGTGACTCACACCTGGTAACATGAAGCTGAGGAATGATAGGAGAGCAGTGGTCACCGCTTGGTGCCTGCTGCAGGAGGCCAATAATGAACGTGGCTTTTGTATCACTTTGTCTCTTCTGTACACTTTCCATTCAAACACACGCCCCAACCGATGAGGGAACTTGCACTTTTCTCTGTTGAGTCACTATCGTTGATAGTAATGCCTCACTTGACAAAGAGGGTTGGTAATTAATTATGCATGATGAGATAAAGGAACCGGGGCCCACAATCATTACTAACATTCAAGATCTTGATGCATGGGGCTTATCTGATTCAGCTCCACTGACCCATGATACCTAGAAAACATCTGGCCTAAAATAAGATAATTTGCTCAACAAATGACTGCCCATGTCACAGATGAGGAAACTGAGGACCAGAGATATCATAGTCCCAGCCCAAGATCGCACAGCCAAGAAGCTGCTGATGAATCAGGCTCTGAATCGTTATCAGAAGGGTTGATACTCCGAGTTTAAAGAGTGGAGTAAGAAACTGCTTCGAACCGAGTGAGCATGCCAGAGTGATTTTAAGATACTCAAACTGCTGTTAACTCACCATGACAGCTTTAAGCCTTATAATTTGGGGCCAGAAAGCGTCACTGTTGGACTCCAGCCAAGATTCTGTTTCAGGATTTTCTCATACTTCGTTGAGGAGGATTTTTTTGTTTGCACATGTGTGGAGCTTTTGCTTTTTGAAAGGAAAGGATGCTGCAGAGGAATGTGGGCACTGGCTCATCTGTCACGGTGGGAAATGCTTCTCTGAGGCCTCTCCAGTGAGCCTGAGCTAAGTGTTCTTTTCCCTCACCGGCAGCCCAAGCTGCCATAGGAAAGGACGCAAGTTCATGGAAACTCTACCTGTGACAGACAAATCCAGGGTGTCTCACGGCCATTTATCAAGCTGTCAACTCCTAAACTGTCAGAAAACCACCGAGATGTGTTTAAGTTTATCAGCCGGATTGAGCAGAGCAGCTTGTCAGCTTTTTGCTGATAGCTTTATGGTTGTTCGCAAGATGGCCTGCGAGAAGGAGGGATCCTCTTGCTGCTTCTCTTTGCTGGAGCTGGAGAGAAATAAAAACAGCAGCACAATTTGGGGTGATGGAGGAGCCAACCACACTACAGCCAGTGGCCAGGGAGTACACAGATAGGCTTTGTCTCTTTTCTTTCGTCCAGGTAAATGCCAACCCTCGGGCTAGAAGGGGCTCGAGGTACAACGTGTCAACTAAGGGGAAAATTGAAGCTGAAACCTTCTATATAATTTATTCATTACAACCTAAAACGGACTCCCTGCTTGTCTGCGTTCGGGTTGCGGCTCATTTAGCTGCTTCCATGGTGTCTCTTTAAAGGAAAAGGAGAAGCTACTCGGGAGAAAGATAAACCCAGACACAAAATCTCCAACTGTCTTCTCGTTCCCACTCCTTGGGTGGCTGTGTTCCTCTCTGCTAGTTAAGTCAGGAATGATTCTGCATATGAATGATGAATTATCATTATTCGTTATTATTTCAAGGTTGATGTCTTGGCAGATGCTTTGGACTTTTTTTTTTTCCTCATAAAATAATTATTTATCTTTCCCTGTCTGCTAACTATGTCCTCCCTTCTCTCAAAGTCTGTCTTCTTCTCGGCTCCTCTGCACCTGGGGAATGAACACAATGAAAATCCTCCAGATCGGCCAGCAGAGCCCCCACCACAGACTCCACACCGGTTCCTTCTGCCCCTAAAAACATCAGCACCCAGTTTGCATTGTCGTCATTGTATAGGGAAAGTTCACAAACACAGTGAGTGACTTACCCAAGTATCTACCCTATAGCAGATCTATGTCAAATCTCCTACATTTCCTTGCGCTTCCTCCAGGAGATGGTCTTCAGTAGGAAAAAGACCCACAAAGATAGATGCCCAAGATATATAACGTAGAAAGTGAGTTTAGTGAATAGGAGTAGTTTGGAAGAGGGTTGGGGTTGTAGCTCTGTGGTACCTCCTCCTGCTATGCACGTGCAAGGTCATGAGTTCAACCCCAGGTACTTGAAGGGGAAAAAAAATAGTTTGGAAAAATAGGTTAAGTTGATAGCTTATGTGGGAGGCTGATTGGTATTGCATGTGCAAATTAAGGTTTGTGTCACATCTTTCCAGTAAGCTTCTATGCTCCTGAAGATAAGTGCTTCAGAAAGCTATTCAAACAGGACACAGCATAGATAGCTTCCAAGGTTGTCATACAGGCTGTCAACAATAATGGCAGGGAAAGTTGTCATCTGCTGAGGTCGGGACAGGGGTGGAATTCTTTTCTCTGATGCCATCCAGGGAGGGAAACTGGAATTCCCATGCCTACCTTATTTGGCAAGAGAATGGGCTTGAAATGCCAGGGTAATAGGAAGAGGAGAATGAGATGGTTTACATATTGTGTTGCAAGGTGCAAGAAGAGTAGCAGCTTACCAAGGGCATGAGAGGAGAGAGGGAGGGGTAAATACTCTGATAACCGTGGTGCTGAGCGGTATCCCCAGCCCCCCTGATGCAAGAGAGTAGAGGAGGAGATAGACTTGGGGAGAAGGGATGACATATTTATCAGGAGAGAAGAGAGAAATAATTCTTTATGTGCAGGGAGGAAGGCAGTGAGGAATCTTAAAAACCCACTCTCCTTTCCAAAGCCCACAGAGAGTGGTGGGAAGGGAATTTGAATGCCGGCCAGAGCAGGTGAGCAGGTCTTGGGAAGACAATCCGATCCAGGCACGGAGCTACCGCAAATAGGTCGGAGCGTGTCTGAAGCCTCCTTCTCGGAATGCAGACGTCATCTCTTCTGCCAGATTTGCCGCCAACATCTTGCTCTTTCTGCAGATGGAAGCCAACCATACTGGGGGACAGGTGCAAGGGAAGTAATGAACAACCCTTCAGAGCTTTGAGATGAGGGTTCTGGAGGATTGCAGGGCATTAAAAAGAAAAGTTATTACACATTGTATATATCTGCTGTAGAAAAATCATGAGAGATACCCAAAATGAAACTAATTTACTCATAACCCCTCACCTGGAAATAATTGCTAGTAATATTTGGGTGCATAGCTTCTCACAGCCACACACTTCCTGGATTTATAGCTGTTTGGAACCTACCTTTTCACTTTAAAAAACACGTACAGAATGTTATTCCAGGTTGATTAACAACATCCTCCTTATAAATGGCGATTGGTCTTCCTTTGTAGTAGAGAGCCATGATAATCAGCTTCTACAGTTGAGAAATTTAGGTGAGTTCCAATTTTTTTCATGTTCTCAAGTGCTCTAGGGACATCTTATACCTATATTTTGGGGCCTTTGTCAGATTATTTCTCTATACAAAGAGTTGCTTAATGAAAGGTTACAAACACATGAAGAGTTTTTGAGATGTTGCCCAGCGGAAAGCCATTCTCAGTGTATATTCCTTCCAGAAATGCATGAGCACAATTCGCATCTCTCCCAACTTACTTTCTCTCGGAATCATTCTTTTTATAAGTTTGTGAATATCAGGCCAGGAATTCAGTTCAGTGGTTCCAGTGCCTGTCTTGCAAGTGCAAGGGCCTGGGCTCAATCCCCCCCCCCCATAACCACATACAATACTGGGTATGGAGACTCATGCCCAGCAACAATCAGTACCACATACCACAGTGCCGAGAGTGGTGGCTCACGCCTGTAATCCCAGCACTTGGGAGGCAGAAGCAGGAGGATTGCTGTGATGTGAGTTGGAGGATGAGCTCAGGGCCAGCCTGAACCACAAAGCGAGACCCTGTCTCAAAAAAAAAAAAAAATTGGGAATACCGTTTGAACTGGGGAGACTGAGAGAAACATTGTGAGTCAACTTGCCTCTGACCTCACTCTGGTGTCATTCTCCAGGCGGTGACTAGAGGGTCTCTGGTGTTGGGCTGAGTACACAGAACTGAGGAAAATCCACTGTGAGAAGCAGTGTACACTGGGAGAAAGGAGGACAAGGGAGACAGTCCCATGGCAGAGTGTCAAAATGAGGCAACTCGATTATGTCCTCGAGTCCTCCTGGGTCCCACCATGCCTGGTACCCCAAGATGTTGTCCCCTTAATTCTAAACGAGGTCCTAAAGTTCTGCCTTTGCCTTAGAAAAATTGCCCTGGCTTCTAAATAGAGAAATTCAGTGAATTCCACAGACTGTTCCAAACAAAAGATTCATTTCATCTGGGTCCCGTTGGAGAAGGACTGAGCATGTAAAAGTCTGACATAAACAGTGCAGATAAGATCGAGGGCTCACCTGGGGAGACGTACAAGTGTTTCACATTCAAAGCACATGTCCTGATGTTAATCAGATAACCGTAGCGTTTAGTTCTTACATCTGGCGCAAAACTCTTGCTTTTATGTTTCCTATTTTTCCCCCCGAAGGTCGTAAAATTCACAATTGTATCTCATAATCAATACAGCATCTCTTCAGGCACCGCTGCACACAGTGAGCTCCTAAACTGTATCCTGCTTCACATAAGAGAACCATATGCTGGAGCTTATTTTCCTTCCTTGGATGGTGGGCTGTGAGGTCTTGCCATTGGGTGACCTGCAGGCTAACTGATGTAGAGAGAGCGCCAGGGAGAGGGCGAGGCTGAGTTCACATTTGGGAAGGGGACAGCATCACACTGCCTTCCAGCTGGGGATTATTGCACGGTCTACCTAGGAACCAAGAAGCACCAGCTCAGTTTCAAGTGGAAGGTTTGCTCTGAGCGTGACAGTGAACTTTAAAGTGTCGCTGCTGGCATGTGATAGGCAAAAATTCTATCTGTACTTAGAAGAGCCACATGATATCAGTCGGCAACTCTGATGTGTTGAAGTACTCTTGGCACCAAGTTCATTTTGGATGGCCAACAGGATAGAAGCCACGAAGGCTTTATACTTGAATAGGCAGAACTCATCATCGTTTCTGTAAACTAATAATACTGGTCCAAATGCAGTGAAAGTCCCAATGATATATCTAGGAGCTCCAGGGACACGGTAGTTTATATTTTGTAGCTATCTCAAGTTCATATTAGAGAGTAATAAAAGAACAGAGTCCCATTGGTGTCTGTAACATTTTAGTTCTGATGGTCTAAAAATTCATCTTGCTGTTAACCTGATTTACAGCGCTACAGTATCTTTCCTGGTTGAATTAAACATATTCTTAATAGGACCTAATCAACCTGATTATTTATCTCTTAAATGTTATGAGAATAGGCCTAGGCCTTAATTTTACCCTTAATAGTTTATCTTCCCAGCAGACAGTTGTAATCTTAAGAGCTTTCTCTTTGGCCATACTACAAAGGAAAGAAACTATCTCCCATTTAAGTTTGACCTAGAATGGATGGACCTAGACCCAAGTGGGAGGAGCCAGAAGGCCAGGGCAAGCTGTTTAAGGAGGCACTCACCTGTATGGATGTGGAAGTCCAGAATACACACCAGAGAGTGTGTTCCTCCTTAAATGGTGTGTCCAGTACCTCCTGGGCCTCACCCCAGTGCTGGTCCAGGCTACACTCTTCAGAAGCGTTTGGGAAGGACAGGTGACATTGGACTTTTTAAGCCTTCACCAGTGGAAATGGATTGTGAGCCCTGTAGATGCCTGGAGCGGTACTTTGTAGCATGGGCAAGGAACAGAGCGCAGACCTGCTGACCTCTAGCTGCCTCAGCTGCAAATAGCACAGATCAGTGGCCACGTCTGCTGCCCTTCCTGGCGTGCATTATCTTTGCCTTTTTTTTCCTTTCTTTTTTTTTTTGAGACAGCATCTCACTTTGTGGTTCAGGGTGGCCCTGAGCTCAGCCTCCAACTCACATCACAGCCATTTTCCTGCCTCTAGCTCTCAAATGCTGGGATTACAGGCATGAACCACCACACTGGCACTGTGGTATGTGGTGCTGATTGCTGCTGTGTGTCTCCACACCCAGTATTGTTGTATGTGGTTACCGGGGAATCAAACCTGGGTCCTTGTGCTTGCAAAACAGGTGCTGGAACCACTGAGCTAAATCCCCGGCCCTATCTTTGCCTCTTAATGACAGTTGAGCAGTAAGTTTTATTTTTATTTTTTTATTTTTTATTTTTTAAGGTTTTTTTGAGATAGGGTCTCGCTTTGTGGCTCAGCCTGGCCCTGAGCTCAGCCTCCAACTCACATCACAGCAATCCTTCTGCCTCTGCCTCCCGAGTGCTGGGATTACAGGCGTGAGCCACCACGCTCGGCACTGTGGTATGTGGTACTGATTGCTGCTGGGGTGAGTCTCCGCGCCCCTTATTGTTATGTGGTTACTGGGGAATGAACCCGGGCCCTTGTGCTTGCAAGACAGGCGCTGGAACCACTGAGCTATATCCCCAGCCCTATCTTTGCCTCTTAATGACAGTTAAGCAGTAAATTTTAAAACAAACAAATACTCTGAACCTGAAGGCTCCATAGTTTACTGTGTTAAATTGGGCTATTTTATCTTTTATCAATTTCTGCCATATTTATAAGCAGAAAAGTTCACTAAGCCCACTGGACATTTGTCCAGCTTAAAAAAATGAGATGTGTCTATTTGAGGCACCATTTAAAGTGTATTCACCAAGCTCCTAATTGTCCTTCATACATCTTGTGGCCAGTAGTATACAAAAAACAGTTCAATAATTCCAGCACTCAGGAGGCAGATGCAGGAGAATCGCCGCAAGTCTGAGGCCAGCCTAAGCTACATAGTGAGTTTGAGGTCTGCCTGAACTACAAAGTGAGACTCTGTCTAAAAAAACTTTTAACACACACACACACACACACACACACACACACACACACACACACTGTGCCTCAGTCTTCCTATAAATGCATGTGAACATCTGCTTTTCTCTTATCTCCCATGGCCGTAATTTACAGAAGAAACTTATTCCAAGTGGTTAGGCATGAAACTCTTCCTCACATAAATCTACCTTGGATATCTCTGGTCAAATTGTAATTTTCCAAGTAGTCCATCACTGAGTCCACCTAAATTTTTCCTGATACTTTCTCATGACTGGATGACTTTTGAAGTCTTGATTGTAATACAGAAGTGTTTTCCCAAATGCCTTAAGATTTGCACAAATGCTAACAGTTTACCAGCAGGAAGTGTTTGGAGGACAATCAAGATAATGAACTGGTTGATTGATTGATTGACTGATTGATTGTTTTTTGGCAGCCGCCCCCCCCCCCCGCCCCGTTTTCCCCTCCATTTGGTCCGCCTTGAGTTTGCTATTGGAACCATGGCCAACTCCCTGTGGGTTCATAAATCAAAATTGCTGATATTTATTACTTTTCTGGTTTTTCAAAATTCAGTTTGAGGTTTTCTCCTTAAAATATTGCCTTTTGTTGCTGATTTTTCATAAGGCACTATGTTATTAAGGTGAAATCTTTTTCCCTGGCTCTCAGCTTCAAACTAAGTGCAAAGTAAATCTTAGAGAAGAGAAAATGACTGTGAAGCTTAGAGATGAAGATCCTCCTCTTGTTCGTTGATCTCACAATCCTAACCTTGGCTTTTCAAGGGTCTGGTTTTCAATAATGCTTAGTAGCTGCCTACTATGCGACAGAATTTGTACTAGGCACCAGTGAGGAGGTGTGATGGAAATATATGGTAAATGTTTAAAATTTTTTGAAAATTATTGTGGTAAAAGACTTTCTTATTAACTTCCTGCAAAGTGTTTGCCCGTGTTTGAAACACCCTTAACCCACCATTCTTGCCATTTTTGGAAGCTGTTGTGGGGGGGCAGGGTCCTCTTTTGTGTCTTTACCAAGGACATTTTATCAAAAATACACCACGGCTGGGCCAGGGATTTAGCTCAGTGGTTCCAGCACCTGTCTTGCAAGCACAAGGGCCCAGGTTCAGTCCCCAGTAACCACATACAATACGTCCAGCACCAATCAGCACCACATATCACAGTGCCGGGCGTGGTGGCTCACGCCTGTAATCCCAGCACTCGGGGGGCAGAGGCAGGAGGATTGCTGTGATGTGAGTTGGAGGCTGAGCTCAGGGCCAGCCTGAACCACAAAGGGAGACCCTGTCTCAAAAAAAACACAACACCACGGCTGAATACCATCCAATGGAAAATCAGACTCATGAAAACAGATGGTGTGTCTTCATGTCTTCATGTCCCTTATTCACAGAAATGCCCACTATGGGATGTCTGGCTGTTCCCCAAAGTCACAAGGACCATGACATGCCAACATTATGAATCAGTTCAGGATATTGAGTCAGTCATGCCAATCCAACCACACAGTCGTGAAAGACTTCCACAACTGCCTCAGAAAGCAGCAGGAACCATGGTGAGGTGCAGACAGGGAGCAGGTTGCGGGACTGACGGCAGTCTGTCTTCTATGTAATAAGTTTAAAAGTTTGCCATATTTTTTCAATTACACCCGACATGTTGATACAGAAAGCAAAATTAGTTCTAGACTTCCAATATTAACAGTTTAATAGAGAGATCACTAAACTTGTTTCTGTGATGGGCTAGACAGTAATTATTTTATCTCTGCTGAGCCATAAGAGCTCTCTCATAGCAACCCAGCTCTTCCCTGCACAGTTGTCCGGAAATTATCCATGGATGACCCATAAAGAAATGAATGCGAGTGATTGGATTCCAATAAAACTTTATTTACAAATACAAGCAAGAGATTGGATTTGACCTGTGGGGTATAGTTTGCCAACCCCTGGCCATGTAAAAGAATGATCCAAAAATATGTAAAAAATTAACTATAACAATTGCCATATGTGATCACTGCCATAAAAAAACAAAAACACTTGGAGGGCACCCATCGGATCAGGGGAGACCAGCTTGGGCTGCGGCGGTCTGGAGGGAAGGCTGCTCTAGAGGGATGTCACTAAAGCTGAGTCCCAAGGAGAGATGGATGGAGGTAGGTTTCAGACAGTAAGAATTGCAAGGGTCAAAGGCCCCCAAGGTGGGAAAGTATTTGAGAAAGAGAAAAAAGTAGAAGAACACCATAGGAGTCACCTGCCCTGTCTTCCAGCCATCTCCACACAGGAAATGGAGAGATCTTGTGACTCATAAGGAGCCTTGGGCATCCCCAAGAATCCAAAAAGGGAATGGCTACTTCTGCTGCCCTAGGGGACCCTCAGGAACAGGAGAGATGGGGGTTAGACTCACTTGTACTGAAAGGGAGGACTTCCCACCAACACGTAGAGTATGGAAAGCTTGATTGGAATGTGTCAGGCTAAGCAAAAACACATGCTCCAGGTGTATCCACCCCAAAACAGAGCAAAAGAAAGGTAGAAAATTAGCAGCCTCCCAGAAAGTTAATGTCTTTCCAGGGAAAAGTCTCTGACAGGTATGTTGAGTACCGTTGTAAATATGTTTCTGTACATGTACACATGTGTTGTCTGGCCACCAGAGTGTTACGACCTGGTACTGTCTTCTGAGCTCCGCGTTGAAAGCTGCATTTCCAGTGTAACTAGCCACTTGAGAGACACATAGGGACATAGCATGACCCTGTCTCCATAATGAAACCAGCCAGGGACCCAGGGTGGGGGCAGAGATGGAGCAGGTGGACAGCCAGGAGTATGAGATACTCTGAATGTATTGTTCTGCCCACCAGAGATGCCAGTGACTCACTGCAGTCCCACACAGCGGAGATGTCAGCTTTGGGACTATTCGTGCCTCTCCGACTGGCCCTCTCTATGCTCCCTGTAATACTCAGAATGATGTGTCCAAAACCCAGGTCTAATGAACTCTGACTTTCTCTGTCTGTCTCCCTCAGGCATGTACACAGACACCATGCCTTCCACGGTATACTATTGCTCCTAAGAGAAAGATAAAAGTCCCTAACAGAGCATAGAATATGCATTCAATTAGGTCCTTCAGTTCTTTCTTCATATTCATCTTTTAAGCCATCCCACTTCCTCCAGCCACAGAGCCTTTGTATGATCTCCCCCAACCCCCACACATAAGGCAAGGAATCTCCACTACCAGGTCCCCTCATCATCTTCTCCTTCCAAACATTTAGTTTCCTCATCGAATCAAGTTTTCCTCTCTAACCTCCTATCACTATCTGTATTTCTCTTTCAGAATGCTTATTATTCGGATCATTTTACATTTGCTTGCATGCTTTGATTAACGTTGATCAACTTTCGTTGAACATCGTTTCTTGCTTCTCACCCTCTCCCTCCTCCCGTCTTGGGGCAAGAAATAGCACAGAGTCTGTGCAGAGGTTTGCTTTGCAGGTTTTGTTTTTCATTTGTTATGTTTATTCATCCTTGCACTACAACAATCTCTGGTACACGGTTGAACCTAAATAACATTTTTTAACAAATTAGTGCACATGTGAACTGTTTCCTTTGCCATGGGCCCTTGCACAATCTTTAGGAATGATGCCCTGTTGCCCCGAGTGATGCAATCAAAGACGATGCCTGATCCTTGACTCCTTTCAGCAGTGAAGAGAGAGATGGGAAGGAACAAGAGTACTTTCTTAAGAATTTTTTTGAGGGCCGGGGATATAGCTCAGTGGTTCCGGCGCCTGTCTTGCAAGCGCAAGGGCCCAGGTTCGATCCCCCGGTAACCACATAACAATACTGGGCGTGGAGACTCACCCCAGCAGCCACCAGTACCACATACCACCGTGCCGGGTGTGGTGGCTCACGCCTGTCATCCCAGCACTTGGGAGGCAGAGGCAGGAGGATTGCTGTGATGTGAGTTGGAGGCTGAGCTCAGGGCCAGGCTGAGCCACAAAGCGAGACCCTGTCTCAAAAAAAAAAAAAAAAAAAAAAAAATTTTTTAAAACGAAAGTCGTATTTGAGATAATTCATTGATGCCTCATTGCACCTGAGCAGAGAGGAAGGTCTTCGAGGTCCTGGGCTTGTGAAGTCACCAACCATTTGTATGGCCCATGGTCAGTTCTTAGGGCAGAGTTTCTCCCTATAAGCCTGGTCTCTATCTCAGTCCATAGTTGCCCTGGAATATAGTACATCTCTTCATTTGTGAAAGTAATATTACCTCTAAGCAAACAAATAAAGCTCCAGCTTCTCCTCTCCCTATTATCTTCGAGTCCTTCTGTCCACTCTTATTGATTGCTTCAGACCCAGCGTTCTTTCCACACCAAGAGTTCCCTTCAACCTGCCTTTCTTGATCCAATATCTTCAGAACCAACCATAGTTAACGTTTAACTGTAACCAGAATCCATTGGCAAACAAAGCATCATCCAGCTGTGTTCCCGGAATTCTATGCAGCGCATCTCAGTGAAACCCTCGACCTGAAATTCCTTACCAGAGAGATCCTAGGACACTCTTGAAGCCTGTATGGCTATTTTACCTCATCTGTGTTCATTTGGCTCTGTTGTTGGCAGAAGCAGTACTGGATTTCACATTTAGAGCAGAGATTAGCCTCACTTCTCTGTGTGTTCAAGGAGGTCTGTGCTCAGCAGGCCTAAATTGACTTGATTTCCCCATCACTTTGCAGCATTGCATAGATTGAAAATTAAGTTTTGAGTTAGATGTTTCCCATCCAAGCGAAGCATAAGTCATTCAAATCCAGGTGAAGATTATCAGTTCGTGGTCACTGTGTAGGAGTCCCTGGGCTCTGTCATAGGCGCCATCATGCTATTTGGAGCTAACCCTTCCTGGATGACCCACAACCGTGGAATATGTCCTAGTTTCCTAGGCCTTAACTTCCCTTCTATACAATGATCCTGACTCATCAGCTGACTTTTGCCTGTCTGTACGTTTCTTCATTTAATTGCACAAAATAATTAGATTCATCATCTAATACCCAGGAAGCATAATTACAGTAAACCAGGTCTGAGTTGATGGGGAATCATCGGGATCATGAAGAATGAGAAAGCACATGCCTACCGAAAAGGGACAGCATGATCCAGGAGACGGGGCCTGTTCTCCAACATTAGCTCCACCCACTCCTTCAGTGGGTAGCAGCCATGTGGTAGGATGGACCCACCCCAGGCCAATAGTTCGTACTCCCAAATGTGTGAAACTAGACAGGAGAACTTCCTAAACCTTGCTGCCATAATTATTACAGAGAGTCCACGTCTGACTCAGCCTATAACTTGGGTCTCAAGAACCATTCGTTCAGGGTGATCCAATCAGCTGGAAACTCTGACATCTGTAAAGTTTAGTCCCCTCTTAATAGTGTCAAATGCAGTTGTCAGTTCTAGAACCGTAGCTGCCATTTTGTCCTCATCGAGGAAGGCAACCTTTGTGGTGAAGCTGATGTCTTAGAAGGAAGAGTAGAAAAGCAAAATGGAATCAGGTGTTTCGTGACCTTATAGAACCCTGAATATAAGCAAGTTTCTCTTCTAATCCACCTCTGGGCTTTTCAGCTTTCTGGCTTGAGGTTTTCCTTTTTTCCTGAGGTTTTCAGGATCCTTAATCAATGCAGCTGCCTCCAGGGTTCACTGTAGAAGTGCAAGTCCATTGTTTTCAGGTACTTTCTGCCCAATAGCAACTGGGAATTTGTAATTTTAGCTTAGACTTCAATAATAAAATGCCCCATTAGCAGGGGAAAAAATATCTCTTATAGCTCCTGGTCTGTACCTCCCGATTCTCTGGGGCCTGAATTTAATATTCTCTAGTTCTGCGACTACAGCCCCTGTGGACTTCCAGGTCATTTCCCCCTAGTGCTAATGTGGCTCTAGGTTATTGGCTACATGGTTACATAATCTGTCTTACACAGAAGAAGCCATACAGGACTCCAGTACCTATCGTTGAGCTAATGAACTCCTGAATGACATAAGGGCCTTGAAGATTCACAAGACTCTGGCACACAGTAGTAAACTAGAGGGAAAAAAATCATCCCTTATGGGTGGTATATCTGCTTTTCCATTGTTTCTTCATCTCCATCTGACTAGAGAGAAATTATCTTCTCCTGATCCTAGCAAAACTCTGCTACCTCTCCTAGTCCTCTTCTTAGCTCTGTTTCTTCCACATACCATTGAAATTGAGTGGATTTAGCAATCCTTTGCTTGGACTTCTTCCCTGGGAAGATGGTGAAAAGAGGTCCTCTACAGGGTCCCTATGACTCCATCCTTCTCCTAGTGTAGAGACCAAGCTTTAAATCCTCCACAGCATCTCCCACTCACTCCATCTTATCTCCATTTTTTGATGTCTTGTCTCCTTGTCTTCTCCCAGGAAGTACCTTTGGCCAGGACTGGATTCATCCTGGACTCACGTTAGTAAGACCCCCCTCCTATCAGAATGACCTTGCCCCTTTGTGTCAAATTGGTCCGAGTTTGAATCTTAGGTCTGCCATTGAAACTTATGTGATTTTTGAGCAATTTACTTGGATTCTCAGAGTCTCAATTTCCTCCATTTGTAAAGGAGGTATGAAATTCTCCCTCATTTGGTTGTTATGACAACTAAAGAAACCAATCATGTAAAACACTCAGCACAATATCTTATAGTGGCCATTTATTAAGTACAGTCACGCACCATGTAACAACAGCCTTACAGTCTGAAAAACGTGTCTTTAGCTAAGTTTGCCTTTTTTTTTTTTTTTTTTTTTTAGGTTTTTTGAGACAGGGTCTTGCTTTGTGGTTCAGGCTGGCCCTGAGCTCAGCCTCCAACTCACATCACAGCAATCCTCCTGCCTCTGCCTCCCGAGTGCTGGGATTACAGGCGTGAGCCACCACACCCGGCACTGTAGTATGTGGTACTGGTTGCTGCTGGGTTGAGTCTCCACACCCAGTATTGTTATGTGGGGAATCGAACCCGGGCCCTTGCGCTTGCAAGACAGGCGCCAGAACCACTGAGCTAACTCCCTGGCCCTAGCTAAGTTTGCCTTTTGTGTGAACATCACAGAGTGTGTCTACACAAATGCTATAGCCACACTGTCGGTGAGTGCTATAGTATTGTTGCGTAGCTGCCATATATGCGCTGTGATGTTGATTGATTTACACATTCTCACAACAGGGCACATGACCACATGTCAAACCTATTTCATTTTAGGAAGTTTAGCATTTGAAAGAATGGTCATTCTTAAGTTCTTTCTTCCTGGATTCTCTGTATTCATCAATTTATGGACCAATCATGCACACATTCATCAAGGATTCACTGAAACCCACTGCTATGGGCCACAGTTTGTCAAGTGCCAAAGGTACAGTGGTGAATAAATGACACTTTCCCTCCTAGAGTTTCTTATCCAGAAGGAAAGACAGTCATTTAAACAAGCCTCTGGAGACTTCCAAGAGCCATGTCAGAGGAGCTGTAACATGTGACTAAAATTAAGATTCCTGCAATCTGACAGTCATGGATTCACTCCTGGCCCTATCTCTTATCAATGTGTCACCTTGGGCAGGTGACTCAAGCTTCCTCCCTTCAGTCCCTATGCTCTGAAGAGAGGATAATTATTGCTGCCTCATAGGACTGTTGGGCACAGAGCCAGGCCCAGAGAGTCCACCCACCAACACGAGCCATTGTCAAGCCTGGATGTGACAGGAAGCCTCAGTCATGCCTATCTGAGCTCACTGTGTGGTCTCAGCCAACTCCCAAGCTGTAAGGCTAAGGCTACAAAACACCCAGCAGCTCTATCTCAAGACCTCCAGCCCCTCTTCCTGTGACATTAAGGATGGATTCTTGGCCCCTCACTGGCCTGGAGAGGCCAATCACTGCACAGAGCCAGGAGATGGACCTCTGCCAGCTTATCTCTCTCAATTTGAACAAACTATGCTGTGCCATTTCTTCCACATACAGCTTTATCCTGCAAAGCTGCGGGAGACATGGCTCTCTCAGGTGGTTTGACACATCAAGGGCTATTTTCTTACACAGCGTTGGCTACAGAGTCACAATAGCACAGACAGGGCCTCTTGTTCCCCTGTGAGCTCCACCAGGCTTTGAACACCTGTCAGAAGACCCGGGGAGAAGCTAGTCCCCTTACTTATGGTCAGTAAACCAAGGCTTGGGATGGGACAACTTGCAGGAGGTCACATGACATAGGTAATGTCAGATCTAGGGTTAAACCCATATTTCCAGATTCCTAGATGCGTGCTGTGTTTCCCTTGCCAAGGCCCTAAGGATGAATGCTGAAAATTAACCACTTTTCTTCCAAATCTCAATCCAAATCAGTTGTCTGTGCCAGTGGGGAGTTTCTTGCCAGGGAGGGTAGTGAGACCACTCTCATCTCCATTAAGAAGAGCTGTGATCCAGTGACATATGTGCACCCATGTTTATAGCAGCCCAGTTTGTGATTGCTACATCTTGGAAACAACCCAAGTGTCCATCAAATGGGGACTGGATAAAGATGTGGTTCTTTCATCAAATGGAGTATTACTCTGCCATAAAAATGATAAGTTTGAATCATTTCTACTTAAATGGACATACCTTGAGGATATCCTCATAAGTGAAATAAATAGGGCACAGATAGGTACATATCGCATCTTTTCTCTGGTATGAGAAAATGAAGATGTAAATGAGTCCTAGCATTGTATGTTATATATTGTGAAATATAAAATGCTCAATGTAAAATAAGGAGAAAAGGGACAATGTTGAGATTGTAACAAAAAAGTAAGGAAACAAATTTTATGTATATGGGGGGGTGGTAGGGTGGGTAGGGCTATGGGAAAAAATGAGAATTAAGTTGTGTCTTATACTGGTATAAATCCCCATTATGGAGTGCAATCATGATGTGTATATTTAATGTACCAATAAAAATTATAAACAACAAAAAAAGAAGAGCTGTGATCGGTGAGCAATGTTTGCCGTATCTCAGAGTGAGGCCACATATTATCCGTGTTGTTAGGTAACAATAGTCCAAAGAGCCACCACTCATAAGCTCTGGATGTGGAGACAATCTAAAGCATTAGGCTATATTATTTAGGAGGGTCTGTGTGTTTAGAGTGTTGGGAAATAAACACCACACTGCAAATAAGGATGTAGATAGTTCTGGGTTTCAATCCTAGGTTTCTGCATGGTGGTTGGCTCATATTGAACAAATTATTTTACTTCTTGGGGCCTAAGTTACTGCACCTATAATGTGGGAGTGATAATACCTCTCTCATAGGACTTCTGTAGGCATTTAAAAATAGTACAGGTAAAACCGCAAGGATAGTGCCTGACTTATAATAAATTCTCCAAAAAATAAAAATAAATGGGCAACTGGACCAGAATACCAGGAGGAGCTTCCTTCAAATGTGAACCACTAATCCTTTATCTTTCTGGGTAGATAATGAATGCTCATGTATAATAAGATGCTAGAAGATGTTCTGATCAGTAATAAACATGTTTTTAAAAGAGCTTTCTGTGCTGAGTGAATGTTACCCTAATTTATCTTAATTCCTTGAAAGCTATAATGAGTGGCTTATAGGCCAGTCATATACAGCTAGTTGGAATGCTTCTGTTTGTCAGGGGACTCTGGCCTGTGCATCAGCATTATCTGAGTGACAGGTCCGAAGACAACCGCTCTCAGCCTCCTTCAGAAAACTTTGAGAGAAATAATGAGGTGCAAGGGAAAGAGACAGAAATGAGGTGGTTTGGTGGTGATTCTTGTATTAGATGTTTCCTAAAACCCGAAGGAGACAACAGTGTTCAGTTTTTCAAACTGAACAATGACTCATGCAGGACACTGACCACTTGACACTCAGGGTACTTAAGCAACTTGTGACAGAGCAGCAGAGCCAGGACAAAAAGCCCCTGGGCCTCCCCAACCCACATGTACACAGGAGAGGGTGCGACAGAATTATCAGAGGAGCATAATGAAACTGCACACCAGCTAGGGCCCAGGATGTTTGGGGCTGGGGCCCAGGAGCCTATGTACTGTGACAATCCTCACAGCAATTCTGATGCATGGCCAAACTTGACAACTATTTCTAGGCCCTGGTGTTAAAAATGGGCCTAGAACCAACAGCACTGGCACCACGTAGGACTTTGTTAGAGATGCACAGTCCTGAGCCCTACCTGAGCAGAAACACACATTCACAAGATGCCCTAGGTGGTGTGTGTGTGTCAACTAATGTCTGAGAAACTCAGAGTTTACAAGTCCTGAACTGCTAGTTTCAACATCAGTCTACTTCCCAAAGGACCAAGATTAACTAAAATATCTGCCCTGAGTTGCAGGATGTATAGAGGTGAGATCAGTAATATTAGATCTTTGGCCCTGTGGGTATCTCAGAAACACTTTCCAAGTCTTGCTGTTTAAAGACAGATCTCTTCTCTGATGGTTCACGGCTCGGCTGATTGACCCTTGTCATTCCAGAGCAAAAGTGATTCAACTTTGTAAATGAACCTTGGTATTTCTTCAAATGCCCTTCGCATCCGTCTTACCACTGTCTGCCAAGTCATCACTGTCTCACACACAGAAACCATCTTCACCTTGACTTTCTCGTGCTCTTTCATACACTAGGGCCTTAGCAGAGAACCTAGTGATGTTTGATATCCTTTAGCATAATGGGTTGTTTTCTGAAGTTTGGTTCTAGTGTTATTACTAATAGCTGCTATGTGGGAAGTGGATGGTGAATTTGCATTTGAAATCAAGTGCAGAAAGAATTTGACTTCTGTCTATGGAATTTCTTTTCCTAGTTCCACAAGTGTCATTTGTTTATTTCTTCCCCCCCCCTTTAAAACTCATAGTAAGGTTTCTTTGTCCCTGGTGTGGCCATGTCCAAAATGTGTATAGTACCATTCAGCAGGTCATTTCCCTTCTGTCTTGCTAGCGTGGATGTGATCAACCGGTTAGGTTGGTAGATCTCTACTCTAGGTCATGAAGCATCACAAGTCCCAAGTCAGCAGGCGTGGCAACCCAGACCTCTGGTCTTAGCTCCTGACAGATGTTTTAGTGAGGTTTTGGGAGGGAGGGAGACTCCATCTGATGCCACAAAGCAATATTTTTTTTCCTTTATTGAAATCTTTATTGGTACATTACACATACACATTATGATTGTACTGAACAAGAATTTGTACTAGTATATGACACAACTTCTCACTTTTTCCCATTCCCTTACCCACTCTACCACCCATACCCCCTATATACATAGGCTTTGTTTCCTTTCTTTTTTATTATAATCTCATTTTTTCCCCATCATTATTTACCCCTAATATTTAAATAGATTCAGCACTGGAGTCCTCTTCTCTGTTGGGTGTTGGGCCTCACTGCCCCACTCTACACTCTTAACCTATACTTACTCCTCCACCTCAACACAGTTTTCAAATTCCTTTAACCTTGAACCTATGGCAGTGACCTAAACCCCACTGTCATAGTGGGTCTAGCAAAGGTTCCAAAAATGATCTGATAATGATGATGCATTTCCCAAGCCTTCCCTCTACAGGGAATCTGTTCACCTGACCTCATAGCCAATCTGCCATGGGCCCACCAGGGTATAGTTAGGGTCATTCAGTTTGGCTTCTTGCTTTCCACATGGCTTGATCTTCAAGGTGTGGTACAACCTGACCCATAAAAAGGGCTCAGTATCCACCTACCGCATGAACTAGTGACCAGCCATGAGCCTAAGTGGGGAGAAGAGGAAAGAGGAGGAGGTGTGGGAAGGAGGAGTCGGAAGCAGTTTAGTCTGATCCATTAGTATCCACCAGTTAGAGAAAGCAGCCACACAGAGTCCCCTGTGGGAATACTTCCGTCTAACCTGCGAATATAGAAAAATAATTTTTTTCTCAAAAACACTGCACTACCCAATTGATTTGCTAATGGGTTCTGGCAGTCTTTGTATTAGCGTAAGAAGCCATTCAGACTCCCACTGACAATGTCAGACTTATAAATTGCTCTTGTTAAAATCTGCACATCAGAATTAAATAGGAAATACCTGGAGAGCAGGGTCCACCTTGTGTAAGGCCTCCAGGAGCACTACGAGGTGGCCTAACAGGGTCAGCAGGGAATAGCCCTTCAAAGGGATTTCTCAGAGAATCTTCTGAAATCTTTGGGACAAAAAGTCCAGGGATGAGATAAGAAACAAGACAGCTTCGGACTTTAGCTCATATCTGACACATAAGCACTTTTTTTTAAGGCACCAAAAAATCCAGAACTTTTACTTGAAAAAGGAGATCTGTCTACCCAGACCTGTGTCCTTTCATGACAACCATCGTTTGCAACAACTGCACTCCTCTAACAAACCCTATACTTGCTAGTTCATTAAAGATCTTTACCGTCAAACTTTTTTCTCTTTTATATATCCGCTTTCTTCATTGGTGAGTTTGAATTCCACTGAAAGGTTAAGCTCGTAGGCTTTGGACACAAGAAAATCTTGATTACAAGTGACATTGGACAGGCCTAGTCTTCTGGTCTGTAAAACAGAGATAACCCACCTTTGAATGTTCTGTTCATTAGCTGGCAAAAACCATTGTCTCTCAAGACATTGCAGACAGCTACCCACCTTACAGCTACAAGCCAGGAATCTTACAGATGCCAATAATGAAGTCTTCTCCTTTTATTCACATAGAGTTTTTTGCAACACTAGTCTCTGTGAAACTAAACCAGTATTTTAAAGAAATGATCAAGGATAATGACTAACATTTTGGAGGACTCTGTGGATGTTGGCCCCACTTGCTTCACTGTTATCATCATCTGTGTCCTCTCAAAGCCTGACAAAGTTGGGCTGTTAGACTCTATCTATTAACAAGCAGCTGGGCTCGGGGAGTTAGATAACCTGCCTGAGGTTAACTCCTTTAGCAAAGCCAAGACCAGACATTCTGCCACCTTCAGCTGTCTGCTGCCTTCCTGAGCTTGATCGTGCATAGTAAGGTAATTTTCAGGAAATCGTTGGGTTCTGCGACTGACACGTGTTTCCCCAGAGCTGAAATGACACCTTTGAAGTAAAATTTTTCTCAGCTCCCACCTCCAAACACAAAACCTATTTGGGGGCCCATTATGGCTGTCTTCTAGAAGCCATCAACTCTGATGCTTAAATATAGCATTTCTTTGGTTCTCAGCTGCTGGCAACAGGGAAAACATTTTGAAGGGCAAATAAATATTTATGTATGAGGACTCTTTGTGCACAGTAAATGTTTGCTTCTGTTGCCCCAGTTCCCTGTCTGAAAGTAAATTATGGATCCCTGAAGGGAGTGTGGGTGTGAATACACAGACAGCACCTCTATTCGTGCAGCGAGGCTATGGAGAGCGTCATCTGAGTGGGAACTGCACACCGGGCTGTGCACCAGGCCTGGGAGTTGGGAGACACTCTGTGCTGTGCGCTAATTAGGTCAGCTGATCACCACAGCCCTAGGAAATACTTCTTAGCTTCATTCTACTGGAAAGAATTAGCCAAGTTCCTATTTCTGACTGACCCACATGGGCCAAGAAAGAAAAGATAATATTGTCACATTTACTAATATGCTGATTTCTCCCTAAATCATAGGCTCAGGGAAGAGTCACTGGGTGCTAATAATTGCTAAAATGCTGTCAAGTCCTAGGTGGGCAGACACCTTGCTAAACACTTACATCCTATTTCTGTGACTTGTACGGTGGCCTCCATGGCCCAAACATGATGTATTCCTCAGAAAGCCCTTCTAGGAAAGAAGATTGGCAGAGTCAGCTCATAGCTGTAACTATGGGAGGAAGAACAAAGATTTGGGTGATACTAGTCAGGAGTCAATCTCGTTCCACCTAGACCTTTATTTCTGAACTTCGACATTCATCTCTACGTTGCCCAGTTTTAACAAGACTCCTGCTAGTTGCTTTGGCCAGAGTCCTCCACTCTCGACATCTGACCATGTTGGTATTTTTTATCTTCACTGTCCTCCTAGGTGATGTTGGTCATGCTGGCCTGTCTTCAACAACAATGTCCTCATTTTCATTTAACCAGAATCACCTCATTTCTGATTTTTTAGTAATTTTCTATCCACTAACCCCCAACCTCCCCCACTTGACTCTGGACCCATAATCTTACATCCATCTCTCCTTGAATCTGGTGTTGGGCCCAGTCTCTCTTGACAAATCCCATTACAATGGTCCATACACTGTCACTGTGGTCCTGAAATTTACCTCCTGTCTCGTGCCCTAATGGGATCATGAATAAGTTGTACTTAGTCAAAACTGACATCTGTGGAGAAGGTATCAAAGCAAGCAAGTCCTCCAATAGAAACAGCCTGTCATAGGCTTCTCTTCCCTTCTCTCTGTTTCTATTCAATATTCAATATTTAGCTCAGTGGCACTGCAGCCTGCCTTGCAAGCCCAAAGGCCCAGGTTCAATCCCCAGCAAGCACATACAGGCGTGGTGACTCACGCGTGGTGAGGCCAGGCGTGGTGACTCACGCCCAGCAGCAATCAGAAGCACACCATCACAGTGCAGGCATTACATGCCTGTAATCCCAGGAATTGGGAGGCAGAGACAGGAGGATTGATGAGTTTGAGCTGAGCTCAGAGCCAGCCTGAACTATCAAGCAAAACCCTATCTAAAAAAAAAAAAAAAGAAAAAAATATACACACACACACACACACACACACATATATATATACATACACACATATATATATATGAAAAGGAATATATATATATATTCCTTTTCTAATTTCCTTTTTTCTCTTTTCATTTTTTTCTTTTTTTGTGCCTTCCTCTTGTCTCCTATTGTTTTAACATTTTCTCTTTTCCTTCCTTTACTTCCTCCCCCCAAAAGACAGACCTCAGATCTCAGAGCTAGAGGGGAAATGTTAGCGGGTACTTCTGGGGGGTGATGCAGTGGGGGACAGAATACAGCATCTTGGGGGAAGTAGTACCAGATGTGATGTTGGTGCCAACAGTCAGCCTGAGATGTAAGCATGCGCCAAGCTTCAATAATAAAGCACTTATGGCCCAGGCCTGGATCCCAGAGTGGGGGCAGGGTCCGCTTCTTTGCTAGAGACAGATCAAAATCTGGTCATTGCGTGTATTTATGCCTCCAACATCCTTTTCTGCTTTTTTGGAAAGGTGATCCATCTTCCCCTAAGTTTATTAGAGGCGGTTTTCCAACACCACTTATAAAATATTACAGGCGGCCCCATGATTCATGACTTCATTTATAACCCACAGCACTTGGGAACTTTGGGGGAATAGTTCTCATTGAATCTATTTCCGAACTGTGGAGCTGCCTCCTGCTGCCCCAAGAAATACCAGAGGATTCAAGAGAGGATTGAGCAGTGGGACAACATGGGTCTTTCAGGTGGTGATCATGGGTGTCTGCATGGTCTTCCGATGGATCTGTCAAGGGCTGCCTGGTAGTTTCTACTTGGTGACAACCCGCGCAGCCAAGACCTGACACTGCACCTTCCTTCAGCAGGGGCCTCACTTCGTGAGACAGTTTAGTGGGAGGAGAGAGAGGAGAGACAGGTGAGGGTCGGCCCAGCTCAGTCTGCGAGTCCACAGCAACCTCCGGGAGAGTGGAGGGCGAGAGCCCGCCTCTCCACTGTCCCATCCACGGTACAGCCCCTCCCTGTGGCCCTAAACCAATATTTTTCTTACCAATGAGCTCTGCTGGCGGCTGGAAATCGCTCACTCCTTTAACCAGAGCCGACAGGAAGTCCCTGTTTTAAACAAGGGGCCAAGACTCTCTCAGGTTTTCTCAAGAACTCTTGTGACCACGATTTAAAAAAACAAAACATGGCAGTGCTATTCTCGGGCATAACGCTGGTGGTAAAATGTCCTGTGTTATCTTTTCCCATACCACGGGTCCTGCTTAACTAATCCTCTACCCTGAGGTCAATTCTTCTTTTGTTATTGTTATTTCCTATGACAAAGGGACAGAATCAGACTTTTATACTATTTCCCCTCTTGCCATCCCAATGTGATGCATCATAACTCACTGCAGTTCAAATATACAGCCAGTCTTGGGATGGGCTTGTGTAATTATACATTGGATTGTGAAAATATTCAGCTTCTGAATCCACTTCTGTATGCTGTGCAGCATGAAGCAGATAAATCATTTATCAGTGGTGGCGAACCAATGGCACACGTATTTAATTATATTCAAGACAAAATGTCATTGTATCAGGCCAGGGATTTAGCTCAGTGGTTCCAGGACCTGTCTTGCAAGTGCAAGGACCCGGTTGGATCCCAGGTAACTACATACAATATTGGGTGTGGAGACTCACGCCCAGCAGCAACCAGTACCACATACCACAGTGCCGGGCATGGTGGCTCACACCTTTGATCTCAGCACTCAGGAGACAGAGGCAGGAGGATTTTTGTGATGTGAGTTGGAGGCTGAGCTCAGGGCCAGCTTGAACCACAAAGCGAGACCCTGTCTCAAAAAAAAAAAAAAAATGTCATTGTATGAGTTGTTTTATCTAAACTAGAACCTCAGGATTGAGGTTTAGTTGCAGTGTTGGTACTTTGCATCAAAGAAGTTCGAGCACTCATCCCTAAAGGTTCACTATCATTTTATTCATTGGGTGATTACACTTGCCATTCTGTCCGTGTGTGCCCAGGCTGCCAGGCTGCCACTGAGATGAGAAATGTGATTCTCCTCAGTCCTGTACCCTATCATCCTTCCCAGGTAGTATTCTGGACACATGTTGTGTAAGGTGGGTCCTTCCCTCTTAGATTTTTTTTTTTTTTTTTAGACAGGGTCTCGCTTTTGTAGTTCAGGCTGGTCCTGAGATCAGTCTCGAACTCACAGCAATCCTCCTGCCTCTCTCTGCCTTCCAAGTGCTGGGATTACAGGCATGAGCCACCACCCCCGGCACTGTGGTATGTGGTTCTGATTGCTGGTGGGCGTAAGTCTCCATGCCCAGTATTGTATGTGGATACTGGGGATCAATCCCTGAGTCTCCATGCCCGGCAGTTGTATGTAGATACTGGGGATCAAACCCGGGTAAGGCAGGCACCAGAACCACTGAGCTAAATCCCAGGCCCTCTGGAATGATTTTTAAACGCTGATTTTGGTCAGCAAACCATAGCCCAGCAGAGTGGCCCCTGGGCCAAATCCATTTCAAAGCATGTTTTTTAAATAGCTTCGCTGGAATGCAGTTATTCATGAGCACACTGTAATAGCAGAATTAAGGAGTGGCAACACGGACTGTGTGACATACACTGAAATGCTGATCTCTGGCCCTTTGAGCAAGTTCTCATCGACCTCTGCTTTATATTTGAATGTGCACATCTACGGAGCTTGTCCTGCGCACCAGGGCTGGCTTGAGAAAACACCACAGACTGAGAGACTTATAACAACAGAAATATATTTCTCACCGCTCTGGATGCTGCAAAGTCCAAGATTAAGACTCTGGCAGATTTGGTGTGCGCTGGGAACCTGATTGTTTGCTCACAGATGGTGCCTTCTAGCTGTGTCCTTGCATGGTGGAAAGGACAAGATATCCCTGAGGTCTCTTTTTTAAGGGTATTGATCCCACTCATGAGGCTCCACACCCAGTACTTAAGCATCCTTCAAGTTTCCATCTCCATATATCATCACAGTAGCAACTGTGTTGCAATATACACATTTTTTAAAAGTTGATTTTATTGGGCCAGGGAGTTAGCTCAGTGGTTCCGGCGCCTGTCTTGCAAGCGCAAGGACCCGGGTTC
>PVIR01020451.1:0-30584 GCA_004026965.1 Petromus typicus | reverse complement strand
ACTGTCAGGAAAACAGAAATCTGGCATTTCCCCACACCTAGGATTCAACTGGGGATCAAGGCCAGGAAACAGTCTCTGAGTCACCAGTACCCAGGTTCAGCTCAGAGCAGGAGTACAAAGTCAGACAGTGTGGGTGTCCAGAGGGACATTTCTCCTCTCATCAGGGGAACATGTGGGAGCTCCGAGAGTTCACCAACTAGGAGGTGAGACTCCCATATCCAGACCACAGGAATGCATGGACCCCCGCCACCTGGGACAACCGGCTTGATACCTGGGAAAATCTAACTTTGAAGGGCATTACTCTTATTCTGAGAATTACTGGATCTGATTAGAACTCTGAACTGCATGTTCACATTACTTCCACAGGATTTGGGAAAACTGAACAAGGAGATTTATTGCAAAACTGTTGCTCTTGCCTAAAGCAAAGTTAATGTTAACTTTAAAAATTCCTGAGAGAATCCTTAGCCAGAATTCCTTGAGAAGAGGTTTATTTCATCCAAGACATTTCCAAAAATTGGCCAGTGTGCAAAATTAAATGGCAAAGCCTTTGCCTTATGAAGGGCCTGATGGTCAGTTGGGATACATTTGTCCCGTACCTGTAAATTTATGGGACATAAATTTACTGCAAGAATGGAGAGTTGCAGAGATTACTATGCTGCTGAAACCTTACCAGTTCAACAAAGGTCTAAAATGGGAATGGGCAGGAAAAAGGAATACACAAGCAACTCAGGGCAGAACAGCAACAGAAACACATTACAATGGAATTGGATACGATCAAAAATTTTTAATTGGAGTTATTGAAGGAGTTTCTCTACCCAAAATAGCTTTGCCTGAACAGTGGAGATAAAGTGATCCCATCTGGATAGATCAATAGCCCCTAACACAGGAGAAACTAAGCATTTTACAGCATTTGTATCAGAACAACTTACAGCAGGACGTTCAGAACCATCCATAAGCCCTGGAAACACACCCCTCCTTCGTTATTCCTAAGAGGTCAGCAAATGGCATTTGCTTTGCGACATACTGCCAATAAGGGCACTGCCACCCGGTTTACCAAACCCAGGGGCAATTCCCCAAAGGCGGCCATTTAGAGATTTAAAAGACTACTTCTTTAACATCCCTTTGGGGCCACAAGAACTCGATCTGCCTCTGATCCGATTAGGCCTAAAATAGACACAGAAACTTTTCAGTTGCTGAATTTGTATGAAATGTCACAAGCAGATTTTGATCTTAATTTCCCTCTAAAATTAATTCCAAAAGCACAAATTAATAGAACAAAGCATACGTATACATAACTATCAGGTTTTTCATATAAACTTTACCTGGTTCATTTGCTTGTGCTTAAACCTCCCATTCACTGATTGGTTTAATAGGACAATGCTACGAAAACCAGGTCCTTTCCAGGGAACAGCTGTTTTTATCTAACAAATTAGTGAACTCTCTACAATTCCATCTAGACCATCTGACAAAATTAGTTTTCTTGGGACATAATTATACCCAACAATTATTTGGTGCTGATTCTCATTTCATCATTATCCCAACTGATAAGGTTCATATGGAGACACCATTACAAACAGCTTTTTAAGGGCAGGTAGCCTTTGCAGACTTTAGTGCACAGATAGACAATCATTACTTTAGTGATCTTCCTTCAGTTTTTTGCCAAATATGAATTTGTTCTTTCCAAGGTTTCTCAATTTCAGCCACTGAAAGGTTTCTTCAACTTATTGCACCGACAGCTCCTCTAAGGAGCAAGTAGCAATTTTAGCTATGAATTCCTACACCTGGTCTCCGCTCAGAAGTTAGTGCAGCTAGCCATTTTACTTGTGATTAAAAACTTCCTTTGCCAACTTCTTAGTATTTTAAGTGATTCTTCTTATGCAGTTTGTCAGACTCAGAAAGACTGAAAGGACTATGGTCCACTGTACTTTAGAACCTAAATTATTAAATTTGTTTTTAGGATGACAAAAACAATATGCCAAAGAACTGCTCCCTTTTATACTGGACATACTTGATCACATACCAATCTTCCTGGACTGCTTTTTATGGCAGTTCTCAAGTGGATCAGCTTATCTCAGCATGATTTCTTGCTGCTTTTGACCAGGCTAAGAAATCACACAGCTGTATCCATCAGAACTCCAAGGCACAACAACATGCTTTTCAACCATCTTGAGCTCAGGAACGATAGACAGTTATGGCCTGAACTACTTGCCAGCAGATTACACAGCCCCTTCTACCAAAGGAACAACCTTCTAGGCCTCGCCAGAAATAGGATTTGGCAGATGGATGTGACACATGTCCCCTCTTTTAGAAAGTCTTGATCTGTACATGCTTCTACAGACACATTTTCACACAATTTTCACATAACCGGCTGCTCTGCTCCATTGGCTAAGACCCAGAAACCACAAGTCCTTCGGAAAAATGTCCAAACAGGTAAATGGAGCAGCCTCACTGCTCTGATAACTCGGGGAAGAGATTCTGCTTGTGTGCTGATAGCCAATGATCAAACATGTGGCTGCCCTCCTGGAATATGCGACCATGAATCCCACTGGTGGAACCGCCAACATTTCTGAGAACAGGCAATAAGGAACACTCCACTGACAAAGACAAGCCAGCTGTGCCTCAGTGACCCACTTTGCCTGAGATATCCGACAAATGCACAGTGAGGGCCAGGACTGAGATGATGCGCCCAAGGGGGAACAAATATAGATTCATAGTTTAAAAAAAAAAAAAAGACTTAAAATGCATATTTACAGGTATAAAAGTACTTTTATTTCTCCTGATTCTAATCACAAGAGATCTACTGCTAACTGACCAGCAAATTTTTTTTTTTTTAGACAGGGTCAGGCTGGCCCTGAACTCACTATATAGCCCAGGCCAGCCTCAAATTCACAGCAATCCTCCCGCCTCTGCTGGGATTACAAGTGTGAGCCACCACGCCCAGCAGTGTTAATGTGGTTAATAGGAGCGAACCTGGGCCCTTGAGCTTGCAGGGTAGGGGCTAGGACCACAAGCTAAATCCCCAGCCCTGATCAGGGAAAGGTTTATACAATTATAAGCCTAACAATCATAAAAGTGATATTATAATTAAATTTTGGCCAAATATATTTCAGTGTGGTCTAGTTTTATAAATTCATTTTCTTACATGTTTGTCTGTCCACTTGTACAGCTATTTTGAGCTCAATAATTGTTCTTTTTTTTTTCTCTTTTCACCTCTTCAAATTTTTTCTTAAAAGCCATTCAGCTATACTCAAATAGGCTCTATGTATAGTGGCAAGATAATGCCTGAGGAGACTTACTTGACCTTGTTAGATGGCAAGAGGTTAATTTTATTTAATAGATCTAGCTGTGGGGAAAAATCATTTCACAATTAAAATTATGATTAGGCCTAGTTTTCCTGCCTACAGGCCAACTCCAGCATGTGAAGACATCTCTCCATTTCCACTTCTGCTCACAGCTAAGATCTCACTGGCCCCGTGATGCTCCAGGACAGGATTATACAGCTGAAGACATCCTGGGGATGCACAAGCTCCTAATCAATCAAAGTTCCTCACTGCCCGAGGATGTACAAAACTGCTACCCTCTGATGACTGGTTACATTTGTTACTCTCAGTGTACCTAAGAAAGTAAAGAAGTTCTGAGTCTTCCATCTCTACTGCTCAGAGAAGCACTGATCAAGCCCAAAACTTAGCTCCTTCTCTAAGTCTCCTTTTTCTCTTTTCTGACTACATGTTAATTAATTTCTCTTATGCTGTGAGCTCACAGGAGACTAGAACTTACTGCAGAGGTTCAGCATGTCCCCTTTTCCTATTCCCTACAAGGCTACTTTTAAATGTTGGCTGTATTTTCATATTTTACAATTTCTCTTCATTTAGTATAGCCTAGGCAAGACAAAAGGCTGGACACACCTGGATGAGTAAGCCCGGCCTGCGCCACAAAGTGAATTCAAAGTCAGCCTGGGCTACAGAGCAAGACCTTGTCTCAAAAAAATGTTCACAAGAGGAACCTTAAAGATTTTTTAGATAAAGAAAGAAAATTATTCAAAAAGCATTTGTAAAGTCCAGGGATGTAGCTCGGTGGCACTATGAACCGGCCTGACAAATATAAGATCCTGAGTTCAATCCCCAGTATCACCACACAAGAAAGTATAATTCCACAACAAGCAAACTCAGCTAAACAAATAAAATCTTATAAATAAAAGACATAAGCAAAATAACCAACATTTGGTGCATGTTTCTTTGACAATAGTGGCATAGGATCTATTTCAGCATAAGCAGATCATTAAGAATCTTTTACAAGTTTTTAAACTATAGACTACATTTTAAAATAACTACATTTTAACTTTTCATACATTTAAAATACTATTTACATTAATGCTATCAGCATACTGAATGAAACTTTTTTGGTAAGTTACACAGTTACACTTTTCAGCTATCTAAGTGCCACATGCATAAGACTGTAAGAATCGACATAGCGTAGAACTATTAAAAACCTACAATAACTCAGTCTCAAAATTTTATTTAATATTAAGAGTACAGGAAAATATTTTAGAGCTCAATGTGGTCTTTTACTTTATAGAAAACTTACTGAAATAGCAAATCAGTGCTTAGGATATATGTTTAATTGAAGCTTAAATCATTATAAATTCAGCAATTTAATATAATGTACTTTCTGAATCGTAACAGTAAAAAGAGTGCCTTAAAAGTTCTCATCAAGTAAATATATAGTTCTGCTATTAAAATTATTTATTCCATCTTATATTCACAAGACCACCAAGTTTTCTACTTTTATATGGACATTTTCAGAAACATACACAGATTTGTATTAAGTTGAGAAGTTATGAAAACAGAGTAGACTATGTATCACTCAATTCATGACAACGCTCTAAATTTCCTCTAGAAGTGTACTTTCGTCCCTATAATGCATCTAAATCCTACTTCTTGTTTGTTTGGGCAGGGTCTTACTATGTAGCTCAGGGTGTCCTTGAAGTTCCTGTGTAGCCCAGCCTGATCTCAACTTGAAATCCTACCTCAGTTTCCCAAGTGCTGGGATTACAGGCTGCACCACCAGGTTTAACTGTCTTTGGAATGCCTTTATTTAATAATGTATAGAACAAGGCACACACCTGTAATCCCTGCCTTGAGAGCCTAAGGCAGGATACTTGTGAGTTCAAGGTCAGCCTATGAAACTTAGTGAGAGCCTATTCCATAATAAAGGAAAATAAGAAGAGCTAGAGATGTAACTCAGTGCAAAGGCCCAGGAAATCGAAAAAGGAGGATGAGGGGAAGAGGAGAGGAAAACAAGGACAGAATATCATAAATCGAAATGTTAAGGTCTGAGTCTGAACAAGTTGAATTATGAATAAAATTCTCAGTGATTAAGAACGCTATTTCGATGAATATTATTTAGTGGATATAAAGTTTCATTCTTTATAGATGAAAAAGTTCCAGAGATCTATTTCACAACAGGAATATACTTAAGACTACTTAAAAACAATTAGGAGCACTTTAATCTTACATGGTTTTCACCACAACAGACACAAAATTAAAGTATTACACAGGTAGCATGCTTCATACAATAAATTAAGAATGGCCTCAGATTATTGTGTTGAAATACTACAGATACGGACAGAAGAAATTATGTGCAAATTATACAAATATTACCTATCCAAATTATTTTTTTCCAACATTAGAAAGTAATAATACAGCTTAAAGTTATATCATGCTTCTCCACATTTTCCTTAACTACCAAAGTTACTATACAGAAAAGTTTTTCTACCCTGCAAATTCTGGTAAATAATGATTAAACACTTTCTCTTTCTCAATAGAGTATAGTAAATGATTAAATAGTATCCATAAAAGTAAACTTTTTCAATTTAAAGTCACCTCTCCTAGCCCCCTCCATTCTTAAAAAGTTATATGTATGTGACATGACTACAGTTTCACCGTACCAATCCTAAAAAATCACAAGCTAAAACAGTCACTAACTGGAAAATATGATGGACCATTTCAAATGTCATTCAGAAGACCTTTGCCTCAAAGGCACAACATAATTGTAAATGAAAAAGCATGAAGTCAGTTTTTCTAAAATTCAGTTACACGGACTACTGCTAATAATAAACCTAGGGTAATAAAACAATATTTTTTTTTTTTTTAGGTTTTTTGAGACAGGGTCTCGCTTTGTGGTTCAGGCTGGCCCTGAGCTCAGCCTCAAACTCACATCACAGCAATCCTCCTGCCTCTGCCTCCCGAGTGCTGGGATTACAGGCGTGAGCCACCATGCCCGGCATTGTGGTATGTGGTACTGGTTGCTGCTGGGTGTGGGTCTGGTCTCCGCACCCAGTATTGTTATGTGGTTACCGGGGAATCGAACCCAGGCCCTTGCGCTTGCAAGACAGGCACCGGAACCACTGAGCTAACTCCCCGGCCCCAATAAAACAATATATTTTTAACTGTAACTGTTACTATCATGATTATTGCTGCTGTTGGGTTTTTTTGAGGCAGTATCTTGCTATGTAGTTTAGGCTGGCTTTGAATTCAATATGTAGCTCAAAGTGGCCATGGTGATTCTCTTGCCTCAGCTTCCCAAATGCTGAGTTCAGAGGTGTGTACCATCACACCTGGCCTATTAGGGGTTTTTTTGAGACAGGGTCTTGCTTGTTTTTTTTTTCAGTTCAAATTGGCCCTGAACTCAACCTGGAACTCACAGCAATCCTCCTGCCTCTGCCTCCCCAGTGCTGGGATTACAAGCATGAACCACCATGCTCACCACTGTGGTATGTGGTACTGGTTGCTGCTGGGTGTGGGTCTCCACACCCAGTATCGTTATGTGGTTACCGGGGAATCGAACCCGGGTCCTTGCGCTTGCAAGACAGGCGCCGGAACCACAGAGCTAACTCCCCGGCCCCCCCTAATTCATTTTTATTATTAACTTTCTACAGCAAAGAAAATACTGATTCCCCATTTAGAATAATAAAAGTTTCATTAAAATAAAATTCTTTTGCATAAAACAGTCAGCTTAAAGAGAAAAATTAAATTTAAGTGGTATTCATAGGTTTGAGAAAATCAAGAGGGTATGATGAGAAGGACTAAAATTGGTGAAGCAACGCTACATACAGGTTGTGTCTGCCAGAGAAAATAAGTATTGCCACTGAAATCAGGCATTGTGCTACTTCTCACTGAAGTCTTAATCTATGATGGAATTACTAAGACAAATTTCCATATTTTAATGATTTGTTTTGATTTTTGGAGACAATATCTTACTGTGTGATTCAGGCTGGGCATCAACTCACTATGTAGCCCAGGTTGGCCTGGAACTTGCAGTGACCCTTCTACCTCAGTATCCCGAGTACTAGGATTACAGACATGCACCACCACTTGAGAATGAGATTGCACACTTTATCCCAGAAAATTAGCATTTTAAATATTAAGGACTTGCCCAAGGACTTCAAGGTTGGAAAATGGCACAGTCAAGGTTAGAACACAGACTCAAACCTCTCTGATCTCATCCTCTGTGCTACACCACCTCTCATCTAAACAAAGCTACGGCCGGAGTTGAAGAAGACCTAAGATTCATCTCTTCACAGGAGACATTGAGCACTTAGTGTGATTCCTAAACTGTGTGGATCTGGACCATGTTTGTTGGCCATATACTCAGAGAACAGATACAGCAATTGCTGTGGCTTCAGGAATAATCTGTTGAGCCAGAAAACACTGTCAGAAGAAAGAGTACTCACTGTGACGTATCGAGCAAAACAACCAAGCAATACAGCTATTACCACTTTGCTCATGTTTCTTAGATCCATATATCCTTGTTTCATGTACCCAGGAACATATGATGACTGCCCTGATTAAATAACACTTAACTGGGAGACCAAGAGAGATCATCTACTCCTGGAATAGCAGCTATCTTCTGGACGTTATTTGCTTGTCAAAAACTAAAAGGTCCATTATTAAAAACCACACCACTAATGGATCTCAGATGTCCTTGGATCCCAACTGCATTTGACATTAATAGTACAGGAGCCAGGGGCCTTACTGATATTAGACCCTCACATAACTATGGGATAGAAAAATTTAAAGAAGTAAATTTTATCAGAGTATGTTAAAGAAAAGAAGTACCTTCCTTCCTGTGTACACCATGAAACAACTTTGTATTATGGAAAACTGGGGGATATATACCTGAATTCATTTAGGGCATCAACTATTCGATTATATGCCAAACTCCTCTGACTGGCATCAGCTGATCTCCGGCTCATTTTCATAGCCTTGAAAATAATCATTACATAGTTAATTCTTTTATAAATCATGATCAAAGCATGGAAAGAAATAAAAGCCACACATTATACAACACTACCAATAATCTAATCCAGAAGGAAATAAAGATACACAGATTTACAGTGGCTTTCCTGTGTATAACTTTGGATGTTAATGATTACCAAAAACTTTAAATTTTTCAACTACTAAATCTCTTATTATAATTGTCATACTGCAAAATGACAACAAAACTGATGCTGACAGTCTCTAGGTTACCAAAACTCCCTTTTCTAAATTGAACAAGACATAATGGTTTTATATCTCACAGGTACTGCTTCTGTTAGCACTTCCTTTTCAAAAAACTACAATAAGAAAATTCTGCTGACAGACATCTAAAGTCTGGTATTTGCTTTCTTACAAATATATTTAAACCAGGTATTAGGGCACATCCCAACACTTGGGAGGTGGAAACAAGAGCCTCACCACAAATAGGAGGCTAGCCTAGGATCCGAAGAGTTCAAGGCCAGACAAAACTATATACCAGATTGTCTCAAAAAAAAAAAAAAAACACCTAAAAATAAATTTAGTTCAAGTTGAAAAACCTTGGAATTGAAAGATCAAAAAAAAAAGAGAGAATGATTAGAATATCTAGACAAAAAGCCCTTTGCAACTCTTTTACTTTTTTGTAACAGTTTTTATATAATTATAAACTGATTAAAAGTCTTTAAATAACATATTTAAAAAGTCAAGATTTCTTCAGGGCAAGGATCAAGTAGCAGAAAATAAAAATGAAAATTTATGTTTTATAAAACTATTAAAAGATTAACATTCATCAACAGATGTATATTCTTTTGCTGAAATTAAGGAATGGCCCTCTTTAATCTTATCAGCACTATTTTAAAGTTACATTACACTTCTCCAGAAAAGGTGAAAAGATTTATTCAATCTGAAAAGAACCAGAGCATTACTTCTCTAAAAAAGGAGAACAAACTTTAAAATAACTGCCAAAGAGCTCAAAAGCAAAATTCATAATTTTCAGTAAAGAACAAAAAAGTGAACAGTTTAAATGATGCCTGCCTCTAGAAGGTAACTCCTTTGTATGGCCCAGTATTTTCTAAATTCTATTTTTAACTAACTACCACAGAACTTCTAAAATTAAGTTTCTACTCACTTAGGTAAAAGTGTTCATTTTGTCTATCAGCTTTAATAAAAAATGAGGTATTGAACCTGAACAAATATTCAGAAAACTATTAGTATTAATGGTATACACTTCAGGTAAGACAATGATCAAAGCACTAAAACATGAAAACACTTAAAAAGTAGCATTTAATGAGTTCTACAAAGTGCTTCTTAAGTTTGCTACAAAGTTTTAAATACCACTTCAAGCAACTCAAAATGTTTCAGCCACAGTAAATATGTGTCTTGACTTTGGCAACAGCACACTACAAAATAAGACAACAGTCAACTGAAGAAAATGTAATCAATGTCTCTATAATTCATTTATACATTTAAAAATATAGCTTATGAAATCTGTTGCTTTTTTTTTGATAAGTTCAATGTGAATAAATCTCTGTGCCTGCTCCACAAGTAGATGACCCTTATCTCTGAGTTACTGAGATGCACAGTTCTATCCTTAGCATCAAAAAATTTAATCAGGATCCATTCATGTGTAACATACACATTTTTCATGGCTATGTAACAATGATGAGTTTCTTGAAATGGAACACAATATAAAAATGCAGAACAGGGCTGGGGATTTAGCTCAGTGGTTCCGTCACCTGCCTCGCAAGTGCAAGGGCCCCGGTAACCACACACAGTACTGGGTGTGGAGACTCCCGCCCACCAGCAATCAGAACCACATACCACAGTGCTGGGAGTGGTGGCCATGACTGCAATCCTAGCACTCGGGAGGCGGAGGCAGAGGCAGTAGGATTGCTGTGAGTTCAAGGCTGAGCTGAGGGCCCGCCTGAACCACAAAAGTCAGACCTTATCTCCAAAAAAAAAAAAATGCAGACCAATCCCTAACAAGTAGAAGGCCTGAATAGGACTCAGCAAAATGATGAAGAGTTCCTTTTGGGTGGTAAGGACATCAACTCTCTGGCTACTGTGCTATGTTCAATTTTCAATGCTTTATGTTTAAAACATCATACATATCCTTCAAGATATAATCCAAATAAAACCTTTTCCTAATAAGCAGTTGTTTTTATTTCTTCTGAACTAAAAATCTTTAGTATTTTAGTTCTATTTTGTATTTCAAATAATCCTTTAAAATAATGTATGTTCATCTGTTTATTTGCCACTCTATGAGATCAGGAGTGCTACTTTTTTCTATTCAATTGTTAGACTAGTCCTGTTACATTACAGGCCCTAAAACTTTAGTTTCTGAATTAACATCCTTGTTAGATAAGAAGCTCTTTGAAGAAGACTAATCTATATGTGACTTTCAGACCGTATGTAAGGCATTGGCACTGTGGCTATTCATTTTTCTGAGAAATGAATAAATATAATGCTCAACCAGGAGAATAAAATTCAAAAGGAAAGATAAAAGTAAACATGTGAACAACTATGCTTACCTGCTCTATTGCACTCTTTAATTTGTTCACGTGGCTTTCAAAGAGAGGAAAATGTGAAAAAAAGAATTCATTAAATTTGTTATTTTCATCTTCATCTTTGGATAATGAAAAGATTACTCCAATTGCAATCTTCTTTTTTCTCACAATTCCTGGGTTAGGGCCAGAGCTCTCATCTGACAGATTAAAGCTTTCTTCTATCGACCTTAAAAATAAATGATTTTTTAATTTAAAAAATATAAAAGTAAATTCTCAATTCAATCTTCTAGCTAACTAAATGTAGGCAAGCTAATAATCTTTCTTTGTTTCACCAAATACATCTAAATTTTACTATCAATTTACCTCTAAGAAATCTACTTAGTATTCTTATCTGTTTATGCTTTTAGTAGAATCAGATTATGAATAATTTTGATTAATCAGAAGTTATTAAACAAATAGATAATCTCAATTCATAACTAAATGCTCCTATTTTAAGGTTTTCAAATCAGTATGACTATTCAGTGTTTTAGGATCTACTCTTCTCTCCTTTGGAGTTACAAGTAAGATAAAATATACAGGAATAGATCTTCAGTGAGAAAACAGGGATCGACAGCTGCCTTTAACATACACTAACTTAAAATAAAAATCTTTCAAGAATAAGTTAATAGCTGGGGAAGGTGATACACGCCTGTGGAGGCTGAGGTAGGAGCATTGCCCATGTGTTCGAGGTCAGCCTAGGCTACACTGTTGAGTTTAGGGGGGCAGCCTAAACTACAAAGTTAGGTTCTGTCTGAAAAAAAGAAAACAAACAAAAGAATAAATTAGTATGTCAAAACAGAAATATGAAAAATATATTAAAATGTGGTATACAATCAAAGATGTAAAAATAAAGCTCTTATAAGAAAAAGAACATAAAAGTTTCGTGACACTGGATTTAGCAAAAAAGTCTTAGATATAAAACAAAAAAAAAACAGGGCCGGGGAGTTAGCTCAGTGGTTCCGGCGCCTGTCTTGCAAGCGCAAGGGCCCGGGTTCGATTCCCCGGTAACCACATAACAAACTGGGTGTGGAGACCCACACCCAGCAGCAACCAGTACCACATACCACAGTGCCGGGCGTGGTGGCTCACGCCTGTAATCCCAGCACTCGGGAGGCAGAGGCAGGAGGATTGTGATGTGAGTTTGAGGCTGAGCTCAGGGCCAGCCTGAACCACAAAGCGAGACCCTGTCTCAAAAAAAAAAACAAGTAAAATTAAAAAATAATAAACTGAACTATCTAAAAACGAAAACTTCTAGTATATCAACAGAAAGAAAAGCAATCCATACAATGGAAGAAAATATGTGTAAATCTTGTACTTGGCAGGATATTTATATCTAAAATCTATAAATAAATCACTGATGAATCAATAAAAAATTGAGGATTTAAAGAATGGTCTGAAGACTTGAAGACATTTCCTCAAAAATGGTATACAAATGACCAATAAGCATTTGAAAAGAAGCTCAAAACCACTATCATCATTAGGCAAATGCGAACTACAATTATAAGGAGAAACCACCTCACATCCACCTACGATGCCCTATAAAAAAGAGGGGGACTCAGTGGTAGAGTACTTGACTAGCATGCATAAGGTCTTAGGTTCAGTCCCCAGGATAATAAAGCCAACTAAGCAACCCCATACACAGAAAGTGAAACATGCTACTAAGAGAAATTAAAACTACATATTGCTGGTAGGAATGTAAAATGCAGACACTATAAAAAAAAGTGTGGCAGTTCCACAAAAATTAAGAGTATAATTACCACATGACCCTGTAGTTCCACTTCTGATACAAACATAAAAAGAACTGAAGTCAAGGACTCAAACAGGTACCAGTACACTCATATTCATAGCAGCTCTATGGTCAATAGCCAAAGATGGAAACCGCCCATGTGTCCACTCACAGATGAATGAATACACAAAATGTTCCTTCAGTGGAATATAATTTATCCATAAAAAGGAATTAATTTCTGACATATAACTTAGATGAACCCTGAAGACATTAAACTAAGTGAAATAAACAGACATAAAACAACAAGTCCTATACAATTCCACTTATATAAGGTACCTACAGAAACCAAATTCATGGAAAAGGCACAAGATTACAAGGGCCAGAAGAGGGAAGAATAGGGAGTTATTGTTTAATGAGTAGAAAGTTTCAACTTGAGAAGAAAAGTTCATGCATTATAATGAGTGAGACAGTGATGATGATGTGAAGGTACTTAATGTCACTGATGAAAAAACAGTGAATTGTTTTGTGTAACTCACCACAATAAAAAAATGAGGCACAATTTTAAAAGTTTTCAGTTCCAAGCTTAAAATATACAAAATGTAAGTCCAGGTTCTAAAATACTCACACAAGGAGTATTGTATTTAAGGAACTACTCAATCTTGTGAAAATTTCAACTTACCATCTAGGAAATACCCCATTTTCCAAACTTGTTGTTTGGCTGCGTCGCCAACGTCGCTGGTAGCTGCTGGCACAACTTCGGGTAAGTGAAGAGTTTGGGGAAGGAAATGGGGTGATAAGCAGGCTGCTGAGAGATGCTGTTAAGTCAGAAGAACAACAGTATAATATGTAAGTCAATAATGACTATACATAATGGCAAATTTCTTTTTAAAAAATGTTAATACAGGAACCAAACTCCAATTAATGTAAGCAATGTATGTCATTAACATGAGCTAAGACAAATACTATCAACAAATATAAAAAAGAGGATAGGAAACCTGATGAGGGAGAGGGAACAGGAAAGGGATTTAAAAAAAAAAAAAAAGAAACAAGCTGTAATATGTATTTGTAAGCACTCCCAAGATGACTGTAAACTACACAACTTGCAAACATGTATGAATAAAATTTTAAAACTACAGAAAAATCTCGAGTAAATGAGTTGTTCGTTTTGCATGATGAGCCTCTCCTCTAAAATCACCATTTGAAACCTGGAGGAAGGTCTTAAGAGGAAAAGTCACATACTAATAGTATACTGGAAGTGACACTGAGATCTTCTTTTGGAATCCCCATCTAGTCATCCAGGAAGGAAATGCTACTTTCCAACAAGGTGTTGGCTCTTCAGCTACCACACAGTATCCTAACTTTACCCAGCCCCTTTAATCCCTAAAGGAAATCCAATACTGTTCACACAATACAGGACTTAGATTTTCTGAAAACAAACTATTTTTGAAAGTAAGTGAATAGCTTTTAAAGGGGACAATTACAAGTTCCCATGGGTCACTTTTGTACATGTAGTCAAGCCATACACTTTCTAAAAAAAAAGAATAATGACCAACTATATTTCCTAAGCTATTAAAAAAAAAAAAGAATAGACCCTATAGATTGTTCTCTGGATCATTCTGATGGAACACATTCCAATAGATTCTACTCTAATCACACTGTTGCATTCTCTGGACTACAGGGAATAGTCCCTCCCCAAAAGCCTTCTATGAAGATTTTTTTGCCTAAAGAGTTAGAAGTTATAAGCCTTTATTCATCTTTGGGCTAGGGATTTTCACCTCCCCAAAGGACCTAAGCTATACTATTATTGGGCTTGCTTTTGTTTGGTAATATTTTAGATTTCCATATTTATCACTACACGTTAAAAATTAAACATAGAAGTATTATTATAATCTATGAAAAGGTACAGTCCAGATAATAAATTATTTTGGGCCCCAGGGCTAAAAACTGAGATACTGTATGAAGGTCTATTCATTTAATTCTGAAAAACTTAAATGATAAACGGTAAAGCTCTATGTGCCACATAAATGTGGACTACTGATGAGTTTGTTTTAAACTCTTTTAGAAAGGCCACTTTTTTATCAATTAGTATTATAAAACTTTGGAAACTAAAATTGAGCATGTATAACTAACTAGTCAGGGTATGGCTTTAGTGAAAAATAAAATGCTTCCCTAAATTTAGAAAAAATGAATTATACCACATTCCTGTATTAAAAATAATCCCAATGAAAGAAATACAAAAGTAACTTCAGTGGTATATATGAATTTAATGTGTTGAAACAGCATTAAACATTTGTTTATCCATGGTGGATGTGGAAGCATACGCCTGTAATCACTGCACTTGGGAGGCTGAAGCATGCAAATCACCAAGTTTGAGGCCAGCTTGGGCTACACAGTGAATTCAAATCCAGCCTGGAATACACACTGAGATTATACCTCACAAAAAAAAAAAAAATTAAAGAAAGAAAAAAAATGAAAGGCTGTATTTCCAGACCCTTTTTTCTTTTCTGCGGCACCACTGAGCCATATCTAAGGCTCCAAAGTCTTTCAACTTCTAAGAAAGAAAATGAAACATAGAGAAATTAATTTATCACCTTCCAAATATTGAATCAAATGATGAGAATTAAATCTCACCTTTTTATTCTCTAAGTTCAAGAGTTCTCTTGTACAGCATGGTAACTACTGTAAGTCATGGATGGGTATACTGTATTTTTAAGAAATGTGGAGAGGGGATGTCAACACAAAGTGATATCTAAGGTGATAAAAATCTCAATTAGCTAGATCTACTCATCCCACAGTGTGTCTGTGCTCTAGGAATCAAAGTGTACATGATAAATAAAATTGGCATATAAATTTGTATTTAAAATAAATTTGGGAAAAAACTACTGCCCTTTCTAGGCTAAATCAGTCTTTGGGAGTGAAGTTCAAGCACACGAAGAAATTTTCTGAAACTTCTTCATGCTATGTGAACACACACTTAGGGATTACAATGCATAGAAAGACTAAACTACCATTTATAGTAAAACTGAACTATAAACAATGTCGATAGCAGAGCCATATATTGTATGAGACAATACATGTGAATTGAGTTTACCATCTCTAACAGTGTTTCAAATATAAGACTGGTCCTTCTTTCACTTAATGCTGATCTGTAGGCCCAACAAACACTTGACTTTAGCTAAAATGCCTCTTTCTACGTCTTTGCCTAAATTATTCCTCTTTCCCCAATTCTATTATAAGCAAGAATCAAAATGAACACAGCAGAGAATCCGATGGTTAAAAAAAAGGGATAAAAAGAAAGTCAACGTCAGCTAGCACTAACTGCATAAAAAACATGAATAATATGTGAACCTGAAATTACCAGAACGTGCTATGCCACTATCTCTGTCTTCATTCAATTCTCTTCCAGGCATGTCCATTGGGTTGCTGTGAACTGCAAATCAATACAAAACTGTAAGTTACAAAATATATTCTTATTCAGGTAAATGTTTTGATTAGGAAACTAAATCATGCTCATCACAGTGCATTCCTTTATATTTCAAGCGTGGCGCCAACCCAACACCAAGAGCTAAAATTCAGTTGAACAAGCTTTGAGACCTGAAGAATGACAATAACATGAGAATGCTGTATGATAAAGTAGTATAGTCAGGGTAACTAATGTTTATATTTATAAGTATATTCAGTAACACAGATAACTACAACATGCTGTTAACTGAAAAAAGCAAGCAAGTGAATGTTAGTGTCTGGGTCTAAGCGACAGACATATAACAATGCACTCTACTAATACTGCCTATATTGTATTTAATTAAAACATAATAAATTTAAAAATTCATAATATAAAGTTTGAGAAATGTTTTGAATAGTATAACAATTTTGTTCTTAGAATTGGAGGTACTATGTGCATAGCTCAGTGACAGAGTGTTTGCCTAGCATGTGAGAAATCTTGAGTTTAACCTCTAAAACTACAGAAAAAAAAGGGGTACACTTGGCTGACAAGGTGGCTAACATATTTTTTCATATTTTCCTAATTTTTTATGATAAATATGTATTGTTCACATCTAATATTTACAGGAAAAATAAAAGTGAAAACAAAAGCTAAACTTTATCAACTCGAGAAAAATAATCACTACACAAGTATACATCTCTTGATAATGTACGCCTGAAACTTACAATGCTAGGGTACTAAGTATGAAATTTGCAAAGAATATGGAATAAAATTAGCACCTTAGATATATAACCATGAACACACATCCCATATTAATCAATTTAACAACATGAACAATTACATAAGCTTCTAGTGGAACACTGTAATGGTGCTTGTTCATCTAAATCTTAGCTCCAAGAAAAATCGTGTTTATAGAATAGTGTAGATCAGAATTTTTACAATAATAATAAGACAGACTATTTTCTGCAATTGGTGAACTATAGTACAAAAGCTACTGAGCCATGGAAACAAGATAGTGTCACATTAAAAACTCCAAGTATTATAAGAAATTTTAATTTAACATTCTAAAGTTCAAATCATTATGACAGAATGACAAAGAAACAATAAATGGAATTTTTAAAAAATTCTGGTAACTCAGTTTGTGAAAACTTAAGAACATATTTAGTAGAAAGGAATTTAAGTTCTGGTATTTCATTAGAAATGATCCTTAGTTACAACCTCCCCAACTGTATTCAACTTTCTTGTTTCCACAGCTTAACTACAAATTCTAGCTGCTAGGGCACACCAACTAGTCTACCCACAGAGCACAACGCAAACCTGCAAAGAAAGAGGCGCTCCTGATCAGGCGGAGCGGACCCTGCTCAGAGAACGCCCGCCTGGGGCTGCAGAACTGTGAAAGACCTACATGGTAAAAATGTAAAATACACATGAAAGAAGGATGTTAGAGAAGCCATAATGCGTCAGGAGGAAAAAGTGAGGCAAGGCAGCATGAGAGCACACCAACAGATATGAATGGAAATTTTTAATCTAATTAAGAATAATTCAAATGGGCCTTCCCTTTTGAAATAATGATGGTCCCTTTTTGGTCATGGTTTACGTAAACAACAATTTCATGGCTATTTACACTTTTGTTATACAACGCAAAAAATTATTTTAAAGAGCCAGTCCTTTCTAGTGTAAACTTGTTTTTAATGACTCAAGAAAAAGCACAATAATATTGTCTACTTAATTTGGCATTTGTCAAATATCTCTTTTTTTATAGTCATAGTAGATTACATTTTCCTGTAATTGTAGTAAGGAAAAAAACCATCTTAGTATACTTAGCACAAGAACAAACAGCAAATATAGTTATGTCCAAGATCATTTTTTCTAACCTAAAGCTACAAAATAACAGAATAAATCAGTGTTCCAGACCAGGATGCAGCCATTATGTAAGCAAAATGTTTAGTAATGTAGCTCATCAGGGCCAGGCTCTCTAGTGCCCCAAAAAGGTGGCTGACACACCCTTGACCAGGAGACAATCAGGTTACCTGTTTAATCGAGACAGTCTAAATAGCCATGTAGGAGTTTTACCTAAGGCAACAGGAAGTTTTTTTGTTTTAGTAACAACTGTATTTCTCAAATCCCAAAGACACTATTTTTGCCTCAACAAGTAAACTATAATGTATGAGCAGCAGTCCTTCCATGTCTCAGTGGTCAGCTTTTTCTACAATTCTTCCTAGCATTTCCGAGTTTTTTCAAAACTTATCAAGCCCTTTAAATTCCTTTCTCACCCATTTCATCTTTATTTTCAACATGACTTATTTTTTTAATATGCATGTGCATGTATGTATGTGTGCACACACAAAACTCCTAGATAGAAACCCTACTTTCCCTACCCCTATTCCCAAATTTGCTCCAATCTTTGCCCTCCTTTGCCTTCTTTGTCTAATAATAAGTAACACTAATGAAATCTTTTGATATGCTAGAGATACAGTAAAGAATCCTGACACAGGCATCCCCCTATTTACCAAAGCTAATTCGAAGATAGCTATGATCCCAAAGCCTACATTCTCCTTCAAAAATCTCTCTCTACTGATTATTTTCATCTTCCTTCTAACTTCCTTTTATCAACAGTAAATACAAACAGTCTATTTTTTCCATAGATATCTAAAACCTACAATTTAACAACTCTCAAATGTGGTACAATGCTGAGATTCTTTACAGTCCCTTTAAAGAGGTTTGTGAGGTTTTCCCATTTTGCTATCACCTTTTCTACACATACAAATTGTGTCTGATCATGTTGTATCTTAACAGTCTTCCTCTAGTGGCCTGAAAATGTACCTGCCTCAAAGATCTCCAACTATAAGAAGAATAATTGATCAAGAACCCAAGAGTTTGTACTCTGAATCCATCATATCTGCAAGGATACACAGCCATAGGTTGCTCTAAACCAGTGAAAACAGACCCTAGTAGAAACAAGGTTCTAAGCTGCGAACCCAAACTCATTTATCACAATGGGCTAACACTGCAATTAAACCTTAACGGTGAGGTTTGAGTTTAGACAAAACAACTTGTACATTAACACCTTTTGCCTTAAAAGAAAAACAACATGCGTGCCTAGGCTCACCCAAGGCTCTAAGCCAATGACTAAACACTGCAAGCACACTAGGCCCATTTTTCAAGACTGAACATATGTAACAACCAAAAAAGTAAGACTTTCTAACGGCCTTGCTAAATCTTCCTTCCTTGGACTATACGGCAACTCGGGACCTTTCCCTTCCACAAACTCCTATCCTTCTTTCTTTCACTCAGGGTGAGATTCACATCAGAATGTACAGCTTGCTTGGCCTTTCTAGTTCCCTCATTTTCATTCTTATAGTCATTTCCCTTAGTAAAACCCTTACCAGTTTACCCTGTCAAAAAAATAAAACCATGTGTAAACTGGCCTGCATGAAGCCCTGGCTTCAATGCCTAAAATTTTAATTAAGTCTACTGCATAGTGAAAATGTCAAATTATGAGGAAAAAGATCTTGTTATTTCTTTATTAAATTTTTATTTTTCTATAATTAGACACATTACAAACTACCAATCTAACATTATTAAACTCACAATTGGTACTTAGTAGTTGCTCATTTATTAAACTACAATTATTGAAAAATAAAATTTATTCAGCAAAAGTTGTAATGCTCAAGTTAAAAGAAAAAGTTTTCTATTAATAAATATAATCAAAGTGTAGCTATTAAAATCAATCATATCTTAAATTTCCTACTAAACAAGGAATGAGAGAATTATTCATACTATCCTAAATGCTTCCATTCCCTGAACTACTATACTTCTTTATGCACTGGAAATATGGTTAGCAGCATTTTAGTAAAGTTTTCTAGGACAAATGACCAGAAATTTCAGAAACAGTTTGTCATTTTAAAATGCTTAGCTTATTTAACAATAACGGTAATCAGCTAGCCAAACTACTAAATAATCTGTTATGCCACTAAACCTTTTAAGGAACATCAAATTTGACTATGTGATCATATGAATTACAGGTCACAAACAAAGCATCATTTTAAAATGACTTTTACAGTTAAAGAAGAGAGAAGAAATAAGGTATAGCACCAGTCTTCCCCAGATAGAATATTTGGAGGTGCTAAAAGGGCTTTCCATGTCAATGACAGCTCCTTTTACAGATGTATGATTTAAAAATTTTTAAAAATAGGTATATCTTCAACAGTTCTCTTTTTCAGATACAAAGCCAATGTCCTAACATATAAAAAAATATATTTTCCAAATAATATAAATGCTTCTCCCACTTGTATTACTTGAAATTCTTTGGCAATCTATAAGAGATCTACATGATTAAGAAACAACTTGAAATGTTTATTAAACTGTTAACATTTTTAAACATAAAATCAAAAGAACCATTTACCTATATTTCCAAGTAGTCCATTTATAACTGTGTTATTATCTGCCTTTAATGTATTGTTGTCCTGGTTGATGAATTCAAGACTGTCTTGCAGTCTATGGGAAAAAGAAAAAAACTCTTCTAATTCATTGTATGCTATTAATACCAACTCTGTACGTCTCAATGAAATTTTAAGTATAAAACACCTTTACAGTTTGCTTTCCCTGTTAGTACTATAAATATAAGTGGAAACAGGGGTTGGTGAACTAAGCCTGAGGGCCAAGTTCAGTCTGTCCTCTTTTCTGGTAAATACAATTTTACAGGACACAGCCACGCCCATCCATTTCAAGAGCACTGGCAAAAAATTACAAAACTGAAAATCAGCATGTTAACTAAAGATGGAGATGCATTCAACGTTTTGCTTCTAGATATTCTTTCTAGCAAATTACAGAAACAGAAACTATATCTTTTATTTTTCATCTCAAGTGAGGATGCAATCTTGCTTCCATGGATGTTCAAACTTAAAGAGAGAAAACATGAATATGTGCTGTAATTCAAAAAGCATTTTAAAATATTTTTCACTCTCTGCATATCTTAAATAATCATTTCCCTCTATAGCCATAAGCACTTACGTATTAAGACTTCCACAGATGCTACTGCCAGTCCGTGCAGTAAAGACTTTGCTGAGCATGAGTTGTGGAGGGGAACTGTGAAAAAAATACATGGTCAGAGACACAGCAAAACTAAAATTCAATGAATACTTTTATTGATTTACTGTAAATAAAAACTTGTAAGTTATATTGAGTTCATAATGAAGTCCCAAAGCCATAATGTCTCATTAAGGCCACATAACATTATGAAGTGAGTGACAAGTTCAATTTGAGTGCGGAAGTCTGAGTGACAAAATCTCTCAGCTTCAAAAACACTAAATAACTGAAATGGGATGCACTTTGTAAAATTATCAGAAAACCCCTCACCGTATCTGATGAATTTTTAAGGTGGATCCTTTGTAGCTCATTGCCACTGAGCCAAACATCATCTCTCCAAGCATATTGGCATCAGAAGAGCACCGAGAACCCTACACAATAACCAAAATATTAGTAAAACTTCAGAATTTAAAATTATGACAATTCAGATAGTCATTTTTATCTTCTAAGTAACTTTGTTATAGTTATTTACACTAAAGCTTTAATTCCACATTGCGCTGATTTTCTTCATTCCACATTTTGTAACTCCAATCATATCATTAAACAGAGACTTAATGCACTTCTTTTCAAAGCTATGCACATTCTACTGTACATGAATATCACAATCTATAAGCCTAGTTCTCTTAAGTGACGGCCACTTAAGTCATTTCTAGGTTTTTGCTACTACAAATAATTCTCAAATCAACATTTGTAACCATGTCTTATGTATATGAAACATTTCTCCAGCTATACGAAATGTGTGGTGGTGCAGACCTGCACTTCCAGCACTTAGGAGGCCAAGGCTGTGAATTTGAGGACAGACTGAGCTACACAGTGAGTTCAAAGCCAACCTCAACTACATAGTGAGGTTCCCTATTTCAAAAAGTAAACAGAGGGCCAGGGATTTAGCTCAGTGGTTCTGAGGCCTGCCTTGCAAGCGCAAGGTCCAGAGTTCAATTACCGGTAACCACATACAACAACGCCAGGTGTAGTGACTCATGTTCACAAGCAATCAGTACCACATACCACAATGCTGGGCGTGGTGGCTCACGCCTGTAATCCCAGCACTCGGGAGGCAGAGGCAGGAGGATTGCTGTGATGTGAGTTTGAGGCTGAGTTCAGGACCAGCCTAAACTACAAAGCAAGATCCTGTCTCAAAAAAAACTAAAAAAAAAACAAAACAAAAAGTAAACAAAATAATTCCTCCAGGAGAGATAAAAATGTAATTAACTTAACAAGAGAGAATTATTATTCCATCTGTTGTGCAAAACAGCATACACAAATGAGGCAATTTGTACTTGTTTCTTTTAGACTTGTATGTGATCTACAGACTCAATACAATCCCCCTACCAAAATCCTATGGGTTTTTTTTACGAAAACAAAAACATTCTAAAATTCATGTGGATCCATTAATAGCCAAACGATCTCAACATAGAACAAAACTAGAAGCAGATTTCAGAAAATATTTAAAATGACAGAGGCCGGGGAGTTAGCTCAGTGGTTCCAATGCCTGTCTTGCAAGCGTAATGGGCCTGGGTTCGATTCCCCGGTAACCACATACAATACTGGGTGTGGAGACTCACCCCAGCAGCAACCAGTACCACATCCCACAGTGCCGGGCGTGGTGGCTCACGCCTGTCATCCCAGCACTCGGGAGGCAGAGGCAGGAGGATTGCTGTGATGTGAGTTTGAGGCTGAGCTCAGGGCCAGCCTGAACTACAGAGCAAGACCCTGTCTCAAAAAACCTAGAAAAAAAAACAAAACAAACAAACAACAACAACAACAAAAACCATAAAATGACAGTTTATTTAACAATATGGTACTGGCATAAAGAAAAAGCCACCTATGACAGTGAAAAATAGTGATCCAGAAATAAATCCACACCTACACAATCCTTCTTCAAAGAAGGTATTAAGACAATATAGGCACCTTATCAACAAATGCCGCTGGGATATTTATATATTCATATGTAAAAGGATAAAATTGAACACTTCATCATAAAAAAATCGACTGACATGAAACAGTTAAAACATAAGTTCATAGAAGGAAAGCTTCATGACATTAAGTCTCAGGAATGATTTCCTGAACATGATACCATAAGCAAAGGCAAGGGGAATAACACTGAACTAAAAAGTTTTCCACAGCTAAGGAAACAAGAGTGTGAGAATGAAACCTATGGAATGAGAGAAAATATTTATAAATATCTGATGAGAAGTCAGTCTCCAAAATATACCAGGAGTTCATATAACATTATGGTTCAAAATGAATAACCTGATTTAAGAAAAGGATAAGGACTTCATTAGCATTTCTCCAAACAAGACAGTCAATAGTAAAATACTTAAAATGCTCAACATTACTGATTAGCAGGGAAATTCAAGTCAACACCACACTGAGGTATTAACTCACACATATCAAGCTGGGTATTACAAAAAATACAAAAAGATAACAAGTGTTGGCAAGGATGTACAGCAACTGGAACTCTTGTAGCATTCTGGTGGGAATGCAACATGATACAGCTGCTTTAGAAAACAGTAGAGCAATTCCTCAAAAAATTAAACATAGCACTACCATGTGATGCAGAAATCCCATTTATAGGTGTTTACCCAAAATCATTTAAATCAGGATCTCAAAGAGCTATGACCACTCTCATGCTCACCACAGCACTGTTCACAATAACCAAGACATGAAAGTGAAGTGAAATGTCCATCAATCGGTGAACAGACAAAGAAAACGCAGTATGCAATGGAATATTTGCTCAAAAAAAATTAAGAAAAAATTTCAATACACAACATACATGAATCTTAAGGAAAACATGCTACATGAAATAAGCTAGTCATAATCAAGTTCACAGAATCAAAGAGTGGAATGGTGGTTACAAGGGGATGAGGAGTGCAGGAAATCAACAATTAAATGATTATTTAAATCGTTAAATTTCAGACAAATTTGAATAAGCCCTAGAGATGTACCATACAAAGCTATAATTAGAACCAATAACAACATATACATGGAAATTCTGGAGGGTAGGTCTTATATGAAATGTTTCCAATATGTTTATTTTTTAAAAAGACTTATTGAAAATATTAGAATGTCTTATTCCAAAGAACTCTTGTTCAAAAGTGGTATTTTTTTGTTTGTTTGTTTTTTTTTACTTCACTCTTTACTTGTCCTCACAGGAGTCAGAAAATTTGAGTTAATTAATTTCATTACGATTTATATACCATGAAAAATATCAGTTACCTAAGTATTTATTCTGTACTTAATTTTTTGAAATCCTGTTTGTTTCAAAGGCTTGCATTTGACAAATTCAACTTGAAAATAAGATATGTAGAGTGATTTTTGTAAAGCTGAACTAACTGAGTAGCAGTTTTGACCACTACTCATTTATGTGCTTTAATAGAACTGGTCAATGAGACAGAAATGAAAGTCACTAGAGATACTGATGCCATATTATAACCATAAGGAGATGAGAATATATTATTTCTAAGTAGAAAGATATGGGAACCTTAGTCTCTAAGGGCATTTTCAAGCCCATAAATCAAACCTACACAGTATACTGCCAGACTTTTTGTCATTCAAGGAAGAAATAATCCATAATTTGTGTAATTTTTTAGAGTGGTCCCATACAATTCATAACCAATGGAAATACATAATGAAGCTACCAATGAGGAAGGTGACCTAAATTATGTAAGATAAAAAAAAATATGTATCAATCATAAATCTCACTAAACTGTTCTATTGTGGAAAAATCAAGAGCCAAGAGTCTTCTGACTGAGCATGGTGGTGTAATTCCAGCATCACGGGACGGTGAGGTAGGAGGAACACAAGTTTTGGGCCATGGCAGTGGGCCATATACTGATTTAGTGAGATTCTGTCTCATAGGTGGTAGGGTGGGGCTATGGATGTATCCCAGGGTAACGATCTTGGCTCTATCCCCAATACCACCAAAACAGCAAAGGACAGAGATAAGGAAGGAGGGGAAGAGTAAGAGTAGAAAGAGGGAGGAGGAGAAAGGAAAAAGGATTATATCTTCTAAAACATTTTAAAATTCTAATGATAACAATATAGGTGAGGAACCCCCATTTCATAACTGGAGGCCAGCAAGCACAGCTGCACACCAGTTTTCATTCCATAGTGGCATGTTTTTACTTGATGGCTTGTTTACTATCAAGGTTCTTCCTCTCACTCTGTTTCCAAAAACATTTTATATTTTTCACCTTTCCTTCTTTGTTTTGTGTCCAGAGAGGGCCTCATATTGTACTTCGGGTTGGCACTGAACTCACGATGCCCAGGCTGGCCTTGAGTTCACAGCAATGCTCTCCCATGTGCTATGGGAGACTCAGCCTCCCACGTGCTGTGGGATTAGACATGTGCCACCATGCTCAGTTTCACCTTTTTGTGAAAAGATTCTTTACTATAAATAACTATTTTATACTAGTTATATATACTCATTTATATGATACCATTTTCTCAGAAGGTACTCATAAATTTGTTTTAATAAAGGCATAAAGTTAAATTTTAAGTAAAAATCATTTGCTATATTCAGATTTCTGTTAGAAAGCAACTCAACTAAAGATTTGGTTCAGATTGAATTTCTACTTTGTAGGTTTAGGTACTAAGAAAAACGTTTTTTTTCCAACCAGTACCAGTGACCGAACCAAAGGGCTCATGCACAATAAGCAAATTCCTTACCACTGAGATACATCTCCACCTAATTTGTTTTATTTTGAGACACGGTTTGTTAAATTGCTGAGGCTGACTTTATCTTAGAGTCCTCCATCCTAAGTCTCCTCAGTATAACAAGAGTGTACACACTATAATTCACTTGAGTAAACTTTAGAAATGGGAGTAGAATAATGTTTTTAATGATTAACTAGTTTTGTTTTGAAGATCAATGTCAATCTTGTTTCAATCTAAACTACTTCCGGCAAATGACAGACATAAGCATCTTCCTTATATGCTCATTTTCACTATGATGAATCTTTTCCACTGTTCTTCTGACTACTTTTTAAAAATATTTAGTCAGTTATATGTTATATGAGACTTTACCACTGTATAAGGAAATAAGTCTCAGAAAGTAAAATACAGTAAAAATTAACTGTTCTTTAATTAAGAAAGTGCTATTATCATTGCTTTCTTCTTCAAAGTCTTACTGAAAAGGCCTATTCTTTTCAATACTCATTGCTAAAAGTTAATGATCTGTTTTAACCATGAATTCAAAGATAGGGTTGGAGATTTAGCTCATTAATTCTGGTGCCTGCCTTACAGGGTCCTGAGTTTAATCCCCAGTATATTAAAAAAAAAAAAAAAATTCGAAGATAACGTATTAGTTAACTGGCAGAATTTTTTTTTAAGTAGAACAAATTTTGCTACAATATTAAATGCTTTCTGACTGATAGAAAAAAGCCAACACCTGGCAATTCTGATATAAATGAGTCTATAATCACTCAATAGTTTAGTATCTTCAATCTAATTCAGTATTTTTAAACTACATAATATATGAAAGAAAGGCAATTTTGCATAATTGAACAATTAGATAATTTCCAAAAATATGCAAAACTGTGTAAGTTACGCAAGTATTACATGGCTATCACAGTCAGAAATCTGCTACAGTATTAACCTAAAACAAAAGTAAAACAACAAAGCAGAAGGAATTCTGTGGTAACTTCTAACATCTAGATTTTAATAATTTCATTGCTGTTCACAGATATATACATATACTCCTTGTTAATAAATGATAAGGACAAATTGGCAGAAAATAATTGGTTACAAAGAATTAAAAAGCCCACAATTCTGTTTTGGTAATACTAAATATAAAACACTCAGGTTCACGCAAGCTTGGAATATACAAATAAATTTGCATAAGATGATACTATACCTGCTGAATATGAAATTAAACACTAATCTTCTGTGAAATGTACTAAGTTTATTAAGAAGTTCCTATATAGTACTGGTTTGTTTTGTTTAATTCTGTATCTTAAAAGAAGAGTAATGAAACTTATGGAAAACAAGCGTACCTTTTGATTGCATATGCTCCCATTTGTAGTTTAATTCCACACTACAGCTTAACTGGTTAGTATAATTTATCTACATACTTACGTTATGAAAAGGAATATGAAAGAAATCATTTTGGTAGCCCAATAAATATGAACTGAGAAAACATTCCTACCGTCATAATCCACAGCTATCTGTATTTTTCCCTCCTACGATTTTTTAAGATTTCTAAATTTACTGATTTAAACATGTCTCTGCAGTGACTAATGTAAGTGCCAGGTTTATTAGAACTAGTCATTGTCATACTCTGCTTCCTAAGGTTGTGTCTCAAAGCTATTTGTAAATCAAAGAGTAAATAAACGAAATCAGTGATCTTACCTGGTAGTTAGGACACTGGTCTTTAACATCAGAAGATAAAGTGATAGAACTATCCAGAGAAGAAGAACTATCTCCTCCAGGCTTCAGTTGGCAGCATTTTCCAAAGACTTTAACTTGGGCATCACTACAGAGTTTCTGAAATAAACAATATTCTCATCCATATTCTAATATAATTTCATCATTCACAAATTAAATCACAATATAAAGGCATTTTGAAAAATCAAGAATGAGATGGCTCAAAACAACATAACCTTTATATGATATGTATGTGCACTTTATGGTGTTCTCTCCAGTAATATTTTCCATACTGACTTAAAATATTTGTAGAAAGGTGGAAAAGCACACTGCACTTTTCTTAGACTGTCAAATCATTGAATTTTTCTTTGTGTTCTACAAATGTTGATTAAGAGTGACCTAATAACATAGTGTTAGTATTTATCAAATTATTTGGTCTTGAACCCACTTTACACTTTCACAATTATTGAAAATCCCCAAAACTTTTTGTTTGCATACACTGTATCTAATAACATTTCTGAGAAATATAACTAAGAAAATTTAAAATATTAACTCAGTTTAACATAATAAATCAGTTACAAGTTAACAGGAATGACAGTTACCAAAGACAAATTATACATATTCTGAGGACAAATTTAGGAATAGAACGGAAATGCAAATGAAATATATTTTACTATATGTGTATATGTTTCATGTTCTGTAATACCAATGTATTCACATATCGAACAGAAAAATTTATGCTGAGATGGATGTAAAACCAGGATGTTGTTCATTTATTACTGTATTTTTCCCCCTCTCTTCTTGAACACGTTCTACAGCTTTCACTGGTTACAACTACTGAAGGTGCATTTCACCGTGGTCTGTGATATTACTAAAAATGTGCTACAGTGCTTTATCAGTTACTGGTATGCACCTTTCTCCGTGGAAAAAACCTTAGGTAGGATTTTAGAAAAAGCAACTTAAAGGTGAGTGCATTGGCTTATGTCTGTAATCCCAGCATTCTGGTTGAGGCAGGATTACTCCAAATTCAAGGTCAGCTTGAACTATAATAGTGAGATCCTATCTCAAAAATGTGAAAAGAAAAAGAAAAAAGAAAAGAAAAGGAAGGGGGGGGAAGCGGGGGAACGAGGAGGGGGGAAGGTAGGAAGAAGGGAAGGCAAATTGACTGAAATTAGAATATTTTGAAGGTGTGTTTTATAGTTGCCACGATTACCAAAAGCATGTTAAAAGAGGATATTAACCAGATGTGGTAGTACATATTCATGCCCTAATACCAGCAATTTTGGGAGGCTGAGGCAGAAGCTAACCTAGCCTTAGAAGTTTAAGAGACAATGAGACTTTTGTCACAAAAAATTAAAAAGAGATGGAAATTTAGCTCCTCCAAAGATCCTCGGTTTAATCTTCAATACTGCAAAAAAAAAAAAGGGGGGGGGGCCAGGGGATTTAACAATTCCAAAAGCATTTCTAATGAAAAATCTAATATAAAAAATAATAACGTATTTAGAATTATATATGAATTCAAAACCTGGGTCTGTGAGCAAGTTACTTGATCTTTCTAAACCTGAATTTGTCTAATGGAAAGTAGAACCATTATCTACTGACAACTAGAGAGAAAAGAAAAAAAAAATATATGTATTTATGTATAAATAAAATACATACCATTATTATTTATAATACTCTAGAGGACTAGCATATGCTTACTATTGTACAGTTATAATTTGAAAAAATTAAGACAGGGAACTAATAACAAGATATTTTCATTTATATTACTTCATTTAAACACTGACTAAAAATATTAGCATTTTTAGTATTAGTATCCTTGAGATCATCATAACTTTACTACTTACTGAACACCAACAAAACAAATGATAGGCATTTATTTACACTTCTTTTAATACTCAGCACGAATGATCCTATAACTTTTTTGCATATATGAAACCTAAAGACTAGGGAAGCTGAATAACTTCACTAACGTTGTAAGTCTATTGTTTACTGACAACCAAAACTCAGTTAGCTTGACTGTCTCCACCATTGTAAACAACTGTTTATCAGAGAAGGAATGTATCCAAGTACTATATTACGTGTATCAAACCGTAGAGAATATAAGTGAATAAAGAAAAAGAATCTTTTTCCTCACAACATTAATAGCTTATTGTGGAAAATAAGAATTTAACAAATAACTACATAAATAACTTGTAATGAAATATATATTTAAAATGTCTATTAAAATAAATGGTAGGAACACCTAACTCATCTTAGTTAGCGTTTACTATCTGGGTCAAGTATTATTTTGTTATATATATTTTTTTACTTGTGTGTGTATGTGTGTGGGTGCGTGTGGTATACTGAAGACTGAACTCAGGACCACTTGCATGCCAGAGAAGCCCTCTACCACCATTAAGCTACATCTCTAGCCAATCACCCCTGCCCTCCCCCTAATCTTTTTGAGATAAGATCCAGCTAAGTTTCCAAGCTAGCCTCAAAGTCCTACCTTAGTCTCTGAAGAAGATGGGATTCTCAGTCTCTGAAGAAGCCTATAGGCACTTGACACCATATCTATTTATATTCACTTTTAATAAAATTATATAAATCTTTTAACAAAATGTATTTTTAAGAAAAATTTACTGAATAAATTAAAGTTATAAAATGTACTCTTTAAAGAGTGAATATATACAGAATGGCATTATTATTCCCATTTATAGATAAAGTAAATAACAATGATGTTTAAGAGAACTGTCCTTCAAGAGAAGAGTGATTAGGGAGATCAAGGAAGTTCTGAGCTAGAATAAGGAAAAAACATAGATGTTAAGGTGAGAGGAGAGTAGGAGGGCTAGAAAGAAATTCTAGGCTTAGAGAACTATCTACATTCAGTCTCTGAATCAAAAAGTAGTTTGTTAAGGGGGAAACAGGGACAAACATACTTTAAGTGCATAACCAAAACACAAACAGGCATACAAGTATACACAGAAGCAGACTAAACATACTTTTCTCCCACCAACTTTCTAGCAGTTCAGTTTCTTTACACTCTTCCATTTAGAAGTCATGGCTTTTCTGAAATCGAACAATAAGAAATGCAGTGGAATAAGATGTTCCAGGGATCTGACAAGGGACAGTCAGCAACCCTC
>PVIR01020450.1:0-30626 GCA_004026965.1 Petromus typicus | reverse complement strand
CATTTATCATGGGAACTGGTACATGCACAGAGCGCAGTTTAATGCACTACTTGCCCCCTACCCTTTCATCCTCCCTGCCTCCAACCCCAGGCCTCTGCTTCTAACAGGTTTTCATCCACATTTTCTGCTTGTTTGTTGGGAGCACCTGGGCAGGTGTGCCTCCATGGGGATGAGTGTCATTTATGAGAAAACAAAACTGGTGGTGATCTGTCTCAGATTATACTAAATAGATTCACAAGGCAAAATGAGCTCCATATATTGACCCCATGGAAATAATGAGCAGCTGTAGAGTCAAAGCAATTTGGTCAGGCAGCTTCCAGAGTTTCCTAAACTCTGCTTTACCTGTTTATAGAACTTGTGTTAACTGCGTCCCCTAAGGCTATGCTGGTCTACAGATGTTATTAATTTTTTTTCATCGTTTTTGCTTGGATTTGTAATCTAGACCTTATACCTCCACTTATGAAGGCAGCTGAGCTCAGCAGCTGGACAGATGATGGCACACACTGTATAAAGAACATGCTGTGACTCCTGTGGCAGGCACCAGAGAGACGAGGGACAAGGCAGCTCACTATTTTAATATGTCTTGGTTTACGAAATGACAGTAGAATTGAAGAGAGTTTCCCTGCTAGTCACCTCAAGACACGTGCTTTGGAGTCGTTGGCTGGAACTTCTTGATGGGTGATTTGTTCTCCGCCTCATTAACAGAGGCTTAGCCCGCCTACTAGCGGAAGGTGTCATGCAGATGGGTGCTGGCGCAGAGGTTTATACGACCAAATCCACATGAGCAACTGGCACTAATTGGGTCCCCTGGGAGGTCCCAAGAAAAGCTGTCAGTACCAAAGACTACATTTTTGTTTATAATTTGTAGTGATTTCTCCTCTGCTGCTCTTTCTCTACCCCCACCCAGATTGCCTTTCCTTGCACAGATAAAAATGGTTGTTCCCAAAGTGCAGATAATTAGAAAAACAAGGCTCAGGTTTCATGGGTTCGAACTGTGTTTGTCCCACGTTTCAGTTCTCTCCATTCCTTCCTGCGTGTGAACTGATCCCCTGTCCTGGGGCCGGGAGGGGTCTTTCCAAGGTTAGGCTCACAAAGCTCCAAAGTATTGTCAAAACATTGTCAGTGTGTTACAGAAGGTAATTTCTGTTTTTTAATAATGTGAATTTAATTTACTCTTCTGATGAGTAGATGCAATGATTTTACCAGTCATCCCCTTAGAGAGTTCTATCAAATCATTATCCTTTAAGGTTAAATCACATGAAAAGCTGTGGGGTATGGGGAGATAAGACTTTCTATTGTCCTTGGAATCTCTTGTTAAGAAGATAAAGAGAATAGTAGCTACTATTTAATAACCACTTTGCCGTGAAAAATACTGTGATTCCTTCTTCCCAGGAAGAAACAGAAGCTCAGGGGTAACTAGCTCAAGCTTTCAGAAGCATAACCAATGTAAGGATTTGACTTGGGGTTTGCTTGACTCCTAGAGTTTGCACTTCTACATGCTATATTGCAGTTCTCTGTTGTATTATTTTTGTTCAAAGATATTGAGCCCAACTTACAAACATAATTTAAATTAGTTTTTAAACCAAATATTCTTTTCAGTGTTCAAGAATACCTTAGATCATTCAGTTTGATCAAGGGACACGAAGAGCTCAGGTGTAATTGGCTAATGAGCCTAGCATTTTGTTACTTCATGTAATATGTTTCAGGGCCATAATTCAACAGGTGGTGTTGCTAAATCCAGGAGATAAGCTTTGTGGGTGATGAGGGCGGATTAGCAGGACATTAGCTTGTTTATACCTTTGCTTTGTTCTTTCTTCTGTTGAAGTAGAAGACTAGGGAAGTGATTAGAGACTTGGAGGGGGTCATTCTCTCTGCTGGACTGAGACAGACTAAGTTGAGATCAATCAGTCACCTGGTAGTGGGATGTGATTAGCAAAGGAGGATGCAGGGGATCTCATTTCCTCTGGCCCCCCACGTGATGTAGAATACAGGGCTGGGGAGAATTGAAGGGAATAACTAAGTACAGAAACACCATTTTACCTGTTTCATGTGCATTCGGAGGCCTAGAAAATTGGAAAGTTCTTCCTTTTGATTATATTTAATTTAAGAGGCTTTTGTTTCTAGTAGTACTTACAGAAGGATTTAAGTCTGATCGATGCAGACTGATTTTTTTAAAAAAAATATTATCTTTAAATGTTGGGCATTATCCTTGGGTTGTAGGAGCTAAACTCTGCTACCTTTTTGTTTCATGAAATTAAGCTAGAGACCATCAGTGTTAATACAGATAAGCCAAAAGCATACAGCTTCTTATTTTAAATGAGAAGCATTTCAGAATTGTATTTTTTAGAGTTTAAATAGAATAGAAATATAGTCAGTTGAGTTACATGTTGAAGTTTCTCTACAACATTTTCAGAGTTATTTAATAGCAGGTTATAAAAGAAGCTATACCAGAAGATACCCAGGAGAAAGGGAATCTGTTCAAACCTTTAAGGCACCTGATTTGTAAAAGAATAACTGATTGTGAAAAGCTAAGTTTGGAACATTACCAAGTCCTCTCAAATGTAGCTCAGTGAATAAGTACCATCACAACATTCAGAGTTCATTCTATTTGATCAAGAAATAGGACACACACAATAAATATATATAATATATATATATTATATATATGTATATATAATATTTTAATCATAATATTTACCTTTTACTTTTGATTTTCAAAAATAAATCTCTGTAGCAAGAATTCAGTGCAATAATTTCTTGACAGTCTTTTCTCAGTTTCTTGTCTCCCTATAGAATAGGCAGAAATTCTAGTAAACAATAAAGTAATCAAAAGGCAAGGAAAAGAAGTAGAGTGAAAGACAGTCTCTGGACAGATAGAGAGAGGGTAGTTAGCCCTGACTGTCAGCCTGTGGGCCAGTGACCTTGAGATTTTATCTAGTTTATCTCTTTGCCTTTAGTCAAGACTGATTTTATACCTGCCCGGGTAGATGATAATCTCTCCTGTATTTTAATGAAACTTCTCAGGTAGCAAGCTCCCTGAGGAGCTCATTGTGAATTTAGACAGTTTTCTGAGATGGATTCTGTGGTTTCTTTCTGGTGTTCTTCTTCTCCATAGGGATAAACAACTTAGAATAAGCAGTGTAGCAAACATGCGAAGTCATTTTCGGGGGGTCTTGAACAGATTGACAGAAACCTGGAGAACTCAACTTCCCTGGGGAGAAACTAGTTCACTTTCTTTATTATGACCAGTTTACAACTTCCCCAGATTGAGATCTCAGGCTTTTCTGTTTTAAATTCACGTTGTCCTGTTTACTTATGGTCCCTTTAGACCTTTAGATTGTGTACAAATCTATGTGTTGCTGACATCTTTCTGCCCTTGAAATCATGCTGGTTCTGTCAGGCAATATCCCAAATATGTGATTTCTTCAGCAAAAACTGGCTATTGCTGTCTGTGATAGAAAGGACATAGTTTCAGCCCTAGGATGAATCAAGCACCTGGGTTCAGACAGTCTTTCTTCCACAGCTACTGGTGGGTTATTTATTAAGTGTCCCTGAGCCTCACAACAGATACAGGGCAGCTTCCATAATGGATTTTTTCATAAGGTTCTAACAGATATGGATAGTTGCACTTTTGAAGCCTGATGTGGAGACACACAGCTATAATCTCACCCTTCAGCAGGCCAAGGCAGAATAACCAGTCTCAGCTACCCAGCCAGTTCAAGGTCAGCCAGAATTATATGGTGAAATACTGTTTCAAAATATAAAGAGCAACAACAACAAAAAAAAGGTCCCATTTTTACAGAGATACATATGTGTGCATGTGGGGAGGGGGATTAAATGTACCTGAACAGAGCTTTTTTTATTGAAGGAATTGATTTTTTCATGTTTCAGTGAATAAAAATAGTGCAAAATAAATCTTCAAATTTTCAGCAGGGTTTTTTCTAGAGATACCCATTTAAGGTTCCTTTTTTTTTTTTTTCCTTTTTAAAATGTTGGTGTAATGCCAGCACCACCCACTCTGACCAGGCCCATGTGCAGAGCAGAAGTAGCTGTGCCCGCCTTGTGCCCACTGCAGAAATGGAATAAAACTTGTCCTGATCATGGATATAGTTTGTGGGCTCTTTGGCGTCGTGAACTCATTAAAAGCAGGGGCCCCTCCTTTATTTGTCTGTCAAGAGTGTCTAGTCTGGTGCTGAGCCCCTGGGAGATTTTTTAACAAGTAGTGAGTGAGTCAAACTGTCCATAAATGGAAAGAACTGCTTTGAAAATGTTTGAGCTTCCAGCCACAGAAAATGCTATTGCAGAGTAGATTTTTGAAATGAGTAGAATTTGCAGTGAGAGAATATCTCAGATCAGGAATTTATGGGAGTTTCTTAAGTTACAAAGATAATATAAGAGTAAAATTACTTGTTGATAACCACAGGTAGGTCAGAGAAGGTCAGAGCACAGCTTTGCAGGCAGCTCTTACTGGCTTTTCCCCTGGGTTTGGATAAATGTTCTTAGTGTCCAGAGTCCAGATTCTGCCTGAGACTATAAAATTCCTTAAGGAAGTTCACCCTTGTTACCAATACGTAAGGCAGGAACACAGTCCTGTGGCCCCTGCTCCATCTTTTACCTGGAATAATTCTGCTGTACATTTACAATTCATTTTACTGAATTTGGATGAATTTTCTCCTACTTTGCTGTTTATTATCCTTTTATATTCTGTATATTCTTCCACAGGGTGTGAAATGTCTCATATGAAATTATTTCTCCTTGAATAGCTAGTGTTTGATTATCATAGGGAAAAACTCAATAAATATTTTCTTGACATAAGAAAAATATGGTAACAGATATTTTTCCAAGTCAGCATCTGAAAGAGAGATAATTAATAGATGAGCTTATGTTTAGCAAAGTTTAAGTTTTGAAAATATGAAAAGTAGGAGCACAATTACCTATCATTTTACTATGAAAGAATAGCCACTGTTGAGTCTTTCAATTATTTTTCTCTAAACATATGTTATATAAAAATAATTTAAATGTATAATTAGAATCAGTGCATATACATTGTGTTCTAGTTTCTTCATTTAAAATTAAAATATATCATATATATTCTTTTTTTCAAATTGAAATCTTTATTGGTACATTACATATATACATCATGATTGCACTCCACAATGAGACTTTGTACCAGTATAAGACACAACTTAATTCTCATTTTTTCCCATAGCCCTACCCACCCTACCACCCCCACCCCCTATATACATAAACTTTGTTTCCTTTCTTTTTTGTTATAATCTCATTATTTTTCCCCCTTCACCCTATTTCACTTTGAGGACTTTCTATTTCACAATATATAACATACAATTCTAGAACTCATTTACATTTTTATTTTCTCATACCAGAGAAAAAATGCGATATTTACCTATCTGTGACCTATTTATTTCACTTATGAGGATATCCTCAAGGTATGTCCATTTAAGTATAAATGATTCAAACTTATCATTTTTATGGCAGAGTAATACTCCATTGTGTAGAAGAACCACAGCTTTTTTTTTATCCAGTCTCCAGTTGATGGACACTTGGGTTGTTTCCAAGATTTAGAAATCACAAACTGAGCTACTATAAACATGGGTGCACATATGTCACTGTAATATGAATCTTTTAATTCTTGTGTGTATATACCTAGCAGAGCGATGGCCGGGTCAAATGGGACCTCCAATCCTAGCTTTCTGAGGAATCTCCAAACTGATCTCCATAGGGGTTGTACGAGTCTACATTCCCACCAACAGTGGAGAAGGGTTCCTTCTTCTCCGCAGCCTCACCAACATTTGTTGCTGGCTAATTCTGAAATGGCAATCATTCTTTGTGGAGTGAGATGAAATCTCAGTGTTGTTTTCATCTGCATCTCTCGAATGACTCATGATGTTGAGCATTTCTTCATATATGTCTTAGCTGCTCTTATTTCTTCCTCTGAAAAGTATCTGTTCATTTCAGATGCCCATTTTTGAATTGGGTCTTTAAATTTGGGTGGGCTGATTTTTTTGAGCTCTTTATATATTCTAGATAGTCACCCTTGCTTGTCTGAGGAACAGCTGGTAAAGATTCTTACCCACATTGTTGGTTGCTTTTTTGCTCTGTTGGTGGTTGCTTTTGCTGTGCAGAAGAAAGAATGAGGTCCCATTTGCTGATTTCTTCTGCAAATTCCTGTGCTACAGAGGTTTTGTTCATGAAGTCTTTCCCTAAGCCAATGTCTTCAAGAGTTTTACCTAGCCTGTTTTGCAGCAGGTTTAGAGTATCTCTTTTAATATTTAGGTCTCTTATCCACTTTAATTTTAGCTTGGTACATGGTGAAAGAGCTAGGTCTAGCTTTAGTCTTTGGCAAGTTAAAGCCCAGTTTTTCTAGCACCACTTGTTAAAGAGGCTATCTTTCCTCCATTGAGGATTTTTGGCTCCTTTGTCAAAGATGAGGTGGCTCATTGTATCTGGAGTAGTTTCTGGATCTTCTAGTCTACTCCATTGATCCTCAGGTCTGTTACTTTGCCAGTACCATGCAGTTTTTATTCTGGTGGCCTTATAGTATAGTTTCAGGTCTGGAGTTGTAATACTTATATAAATTTTTTTATGCAGGAGATATTCTGAGAAGAAAATTTTAAAATACATAGAATTTCCAGGCAATATTATTTTCTCAGGCAATTTTAATTGTGTATGTATGGTTTTCTTAAGCATTTATTAATTTGTTATATTTCTTATTAATGTTTTCATTCTTTTTATTTATTTTTCCATAATGGACTGAAGTGAACATTGTGAAACATGGAAATTTTCCTTTTGATTATTTTCAAAATATCATTTACTTCTTGGAAAACTGCTTTTCAGGAGTGTGTGTGCTGATGATTGCTATTCCTAACATTGTATAAAGATTTTAAATTCACAAGCGATGTATATTTTTAAAAATATAGATGGATTTCAGTGGAAAATGCTTCTTGCTTTTGTTTCATTTTAGAGTGTGCTTTTGAGGGAGGGGCTTATTCTTGAGGTCCAGTCTTTTCCACTGTATTTGTGAATCATTGTTGTTCTTTTCTGAACTGACCATTCATGTCTTCCCATTTATTTTTCGTATCAGAGTGGGTGAGTGCGTCATTCCACAAGGCCTGCCATTTCCCTCAGGTGTCTTCACAGCCCATTGCTTTAGCTGATGCCCAAGGATATGTATGAGACCGAGTGAAGCTAGGAGGAGCAGCAGGCAGCCAGAGCCAGCAGCTCAGTGGACCATGTTGAAATGCAGTATCAAGGCAGTGGAGTTACCAAATCATCTCCTCTTTCTGTGAGTTGAGTATTGCAAAAGCGAGGCTTGGCAAGAGTGGTATTTGTGATAGGTTTCATTCTTTCCTTTGTCTTAACTATTATTAGATAGGCTCAGAAACTGCTAGGAAGTTGGGGCTGTTGGCACATTGCTCTTGGAGATGAAAAGTGTTGCAGCTATTCAACATGGTTTGCTCTTTACTGGAGCACGTTGCCCACAGCTAGTGTGTGTTTCCCTAAGAATAACAAGAGCCTTGTTTTAGGAGAAGGGATGGTTTGTGTCTGCATTTGGCAAGCTACATCTGGCTGCAGCTGGGATTGCTGGAGGCACGGTGGAGCAGTAGGGCCTTTATTGACAGAGAAATCTCCATTTTGTTTGAGAAGCTGTGGAGTCTGTCAGCATCTGGCAGAAAAGCTTTCTGTTGCATGACCTCCCTTCCTGACCCTGACCCTCTGGATGTGACAGAGGTTAATCTAAGATTTCTGCTATCTCTTTCAGTCCCTTGTCATTTCCCTGGGGATCTTAGTGCTAACTGCCTTAAGACACATTGCAAACTAAGGTATTCTTTTAAGACAAGGAAAATATTAAAAATCTGTATCAAAGCAGGCAGGTTATCTTTTAATACAGTATTTTATCTGTAGGAAGTACTTAGAAATGGTTTAGGTCTGCTTAATGCCAAGAAAATTGTCATAGAGCAAAGGAAACAAAAGCTTTTTACCTTCATAGCAAAGGACTTGGGCAGAATGGTTAAGAACAAGTAGAAATGACGTGAGGGTAAGAGCCTCCCCTGCTGTTTTTATCATATTTTGTTTTTCTTCTTGCTAAGATTCTACAATACCTTTCTCATTGCACAGAAAAGTAGATTTAGATTGTTGCTGGGCATCTTTTCTGGAAAGTTTATCTTAGATTTTAAAATAGTTATCATTAATGCATAAAAGTTATATTTAAGGTGTACCACATGATGTTTTGATACATATACACATTGCAACATGATCACAACATTCTAGTTAATTAAAATATCTATCAACTTTACATGGTTGCTGTTTATTTTCTGTGTGAATGAGTGTTTCTGTTTGAATGTTGGACTCTTAGAGCTCTGTCCAACCTGTAGCCTGCCTTTGTTTTAGTCCTCTTACAAATGCTACCATAAAACATAAAATAAAGAAACTTATATTCTTTATGTACATTAACTATATGTATGCTACCCAAGACAATTTCTCTACACAAGAAAAGAGCAATAAAAGGGAAAGAGTCAGCTGTAAGTTAGATTTACTTTCCTGATTGTGCTTTGGGATATATTTACATTTTCCGCAGGAAGCAAGCCTATGCCTCTGTCTTTGTGGGCATTATTTCTTCAAAACTCTGTGTCTTCATTAATTAGTTTGCTTCTGTCTCCTCCCTGCTATGTTCACTCATATATTATGTCTTGTTTTAAGATCTTGATTATCATGATCACAAACAACATTGAAAGGTTGTACCAGTACAAGGCACGACTTAATTCTCATTTTTTCCCATTCCTCTGCCCACCCTCCAACCTTCTGCCCCCTATGTACATAAGCTTTGTCCTTCATATTAACCATTGATTTTTTTCTTTCTCTTCTTTATCCCAACCCCTTTTTAATTTTTTCTATTTCACAGTATCTATCATACACTTTAGAATTCATTGGCACTTTCAGTTTCTAATACCAGAGAAAAGATACAATATTTCCACATCTGTGGCCTACTTATTTCACTTGCGAGTATGTCCTCAAGTTACATTCAATTGAGTATGAATGACTCAAACTTATCATTTATTTTCTTAATGATTTCCAGTGCACTGACCAGGAAGTATTTTATGCACTGTGTATGTAATAATATAAGTACTTGAATCTTCTTTAAAAAAAAAAAAATCATAAGGTTGTAATGGTGGACAGATGAATTTATCATGAATTATTTCATGTTTTAAACAAAATCATAAATTATTTATGAAATAAAATAGATTTTGATGTTTTTGTATTAATCTTTAAGAGTTTTTTTAGAAAAGTATCTTGTAGATATTTTCAAATCTCTGATGAGGTCATGTCTAAAAGTTTTTAAAGTATGAAAATAAAAGGCTAGCTGATGGTGAGATTTGAAAGACTATCCTCAAGTTGTGGTTATCTCACTGAAGAGTGTCACGTGTAGGCTGGGCTCTGGAGGAAGTTTGGAGCAGAGAAGTCCACGAAGGAGACAGTCTGGAATGGTGGTGGAGTAACGCAGGGTCTGTGTTACTAACACTTTGGAAATTCATGTGACCTAGGCTTGGTGGACATGCACTGAGCAACTGCTCTGCCTTTCATCCACTGAAATTATTTCTAAACTCACCAATGCAATACTGCAGTCATAAGCTCTTACTTACTGGATGATAACATGTCTGCAGATGAGAGAGAAGATAAGGTTTTTGGACATCAGGACTGTAGTTCAGAGTGACATCAAACTGGAAAAACGTGAATAGAGAGGCACACAAACAGTTTGAGCAGTGACTTGCTGAGTATATGCTGGACAACATGTGGCATATTTTTTGGACTAAAGGATGAATCATGATCAAAAACAAATTCTCATGTTGAGGAAGAGTAATTATATGTGAATTTGAATTATTAACAATAATATGCTGGGCCGGGGATTTAGCTCAGTTGTTCTGGCGCCTGTCTTGCAGGCGTAGGGACCCAGGTTCGATCCCCGGTAACCACATACCATACTGGGAGTGGAGACTCACGCCCAGCAGCAACCAGTACCACATACCACAGTGCCGGGCGTGGTGGCTCATGCCTGTAATCCCAGCACTCGGGAGGCAGAGGCAGGAGGATTGCTGTGATGTGAATTTGAGGCTGAGCTCAGGGCCAGCCTGAACCACAAAGTGAGACCCTGTCTCAAAAAAACCTAAAAACAAACAAACAAACAAACAAACCCAATAATATGTTGTGGTATAATTATATCCTCTAGTAAAGGAAGAAATTGAGGATCATTGAGAAGAAGTGAGTTGCCCCAGTCACATAGTTAATGATCAGCCAAGTGAGGATTTGGACCCTCTTTTACTAAGTCCAAAGACTAATGTCTTAAGACATGGAAAATTTTGTAGGAAAGGAAAAACGAGTCATCGGTAGTTAGAATGACATATAAAAGATACATTCATTGTGAATTGTAGAGTGTTCCAAGAATTAGTGCTGTAGATTAAAGATTATATATATATTGTATAATCTATTATTACATATTATATATATTCTATTATATATAATATATAATCTATTATCTATTATTATATAATAGATTATGTATTATATAATATAATATATAGTATTATATATGTGTGTGTATATATATATATATTTCTAAGAATCAAGGTTGATTGATGCTTTTTTTTCAAATATATATTATATATAGGCTAGTTAGACTTTATGTGTTTGTAGACTGAATGCTCATTTTCATCCTTGGTATGATGATAGAACTGACCACTACTTGCTTAGAAAGGAATGGATTGATATGACACTACTAATTTGGGGAAACAAAGTATGAGATGAGGCAGCAGCCTTTTACAGGAAGTGCTCAAAATGTATCTATTTTTCAGTAGATTTCCTATGAGAGGGACACTATCTGCTGCTGAACAATGTGGACTAAAAATTGTACTAATTGAGCATTTTTGTGTATGCCAGACATTGCTTAAAGTCCTCATTGTATGTTTTCTCATTTAAATCATTACATGACCCTGTGATATCAATACCACCAAGATTCCCAGGTTAGGAATCTGAGGCATAAAAGATTACATTTTCCAAGATCACACATCTCACTGCAAGGTAAGTCAGAGCACAGTCATTCCCCATTACATGCAATGCACTGGTTCCAGAACCCCCATGCATGCCTTCTATGGAAAGGTATTGTATTTTCTTGTATCCCCAGACATATCCTACTGACTATTTTAAATCATTTCTAGGTTACTCAGAACATCTCATACCAGGTCATGCTATGTAAAGTTTCTGTATTATAATATTTAGGGAATAAGATAAGTCTGTATATCATATGTGTAGCCATATATAGCACAGCATGACCTGTGTTGTTAATGATTAATGTCAGTTTCTTGTTCTTAAATCATGTTACTTGACTTTTCTAGAAAATTGATAGTATTGGTACAGTTTATATACATGTTAGGATCACAGTCAACATTGAGAATTTGTACCAGTACATGACATGACTTCTCATTTTTCCCATTTCCTGCCCTCTCAAGTCCCCCACTCCGTATGTACATAAGCTTTGTTTCCTTTTTCTAAATCATCAAATTTTAGGAGTAACTAAAGAAGGAAAAGAAAAAATTTCATGCTACATGACTTTACGCATGGCTTACCTAGATATATTGAAGTTCCAATCCTATCACAGCTGTAAGATTGTACTGAAAGATACCCTAGAAACTTTATATCATGTTATTAATTACTCTTAATTTTGCTTTAGTAGAAGGCACATTGGATTGGGCATCAGGACAAATGAATTGTGGCATCAGGTCAGCTCTTGCAATCATCCTTCACCTGCAGAGTGGAGTGAATAGAGTCACCATTTGAAGACCAGGGATAGACCGCAGGTGTCCCCAACTGAACATCCACAGAACAATACATTCCCAGTTGTGTCCTCTGGGGCCAGAAATGCAAGTGTAGAGCTGATTAGTCATGATGTGGGCATCTTCAGTATCATAAAGGTTGATTGAAAGAAATCTTTCTCCTCCATATAATGTTGACATTTCTGCTGAACCTCGTACTGTGCAGCCATCAAGGGACCCAGACCTAACAACAAAGGGACAGTTGTTACTTTTCCACAAAACAATGATCCTCCTGTGAGAAGCATTAGTGTCTCTGCTCTGAATATGTTATTTTATCTTTGCTTTATCATCCCTAACTAAAAATAAAATTAGAAATGTGTAGAGAAAAAAGATATACACAGTGCATTTTTCTAAGAACCAACGTTGATTGATGCTTTTTTTTCAAATATAAGAAATATTCTGGGGGAAGTTGATGGCTGTATTGAATTAGCAATTTACCAGATTACATGGTTCCATGGGTAATTTATCATTGTATCAGATTCCATTTACTCTCACATTATTAAAGGTTATCTAGGATATGTGAAATATGTCCCTGAAATATTGACAAACCCATTTTGAATTTTTCCTTTTGATTTAATGTCCCTGACTGTAGGCACTAATTCGAGGCTTGTTAGCTATCTGAGCCTTTGTAAAGATTGTGAAAATTAAGGTAGCTGTCCTTTTTCTCCTCACAACTGATTCTTTTGGTAGAATGGCAATAGTGCTGTTTTAAATAAAAAGACTATTAGGATTTTATTTTTTTCTTGCACTTTAATTTTTTATTGTAAAATTGAGATAGCCTCTACAGTCTGAAAGGCCTTCCAATTTATCAAAAATGGACAACGTGATGTTCCAGAGCAAACTGAATCCTTGTAACACACACCCATCTTAGACCCTTATAAGGCAAATAGCAGGCTCTGCAGGCAAACATTTCTTTCCAGGCCCTTTGTTATTTTAAACATTTCCAGGAGACTGCGGAGTAAGAGGGGAGATCCAATAAAGCTTGGCCTGCCTGGAGGATGGCTTGTTCTTTCATATGTGTGGAACCCCGTGTTGAGAGAGAAAAACATCTAAAAATAAAATGCTTTTACTCTGAACCTCTAGGGCAAGGTGCAAAGAGCCTGTTCTGTAGGAGCCAAGATTAAAAATTAAATGGTTGAAATTTGCAGTGCGACTGCCATCAGCAAAACCCTGGGCTCTCTGGTTAACTTTGTGCCATCTGATGAGTTTCAATAAATTAATTTTGAGTACTCATGTCCTTCAGTCTTTTCTCTTGCTCCCTATTACTGATAGTGACCTACTTGCTGGTAGGTGGTGTCTTTACAGTCCAGTGACTATTGGCTTTCCAAAGTGTCGATTTAACCCATCAATGTGCAGGGTCACTAACATGGGATCTGGTTTTTTCACTATGCTGGTCAATTTCCAATAGGTAGGAATTTTTTAAAAAATCACTACATTCTACATGGATCAGTTGTATAGCTCTTCCCTTGGAATATAGCATGAAATGAAAAATGGAATATGGACATGGTATGGCATTATTTTAAATTTACTAATAAATGTCCATGAAGGGAAGAAAGTAAGCTAGAGGGAACTGGTATACAAGTTATGTACTGCTTGGTTCCTGTTCTCTTGGATTTTGCTCCATTTTCCACTCTTTCCCTGAGTATCAGATCTTAGAACTAAAAGATTGAATGCTGAAGCCTTCTCCACTTCTATGTCTCATCATCCCATAATTCTATCATCTGTACCACTTTATTTGTAAGCAGCTGTCAACAATGATCTGGTTTGATCATGTATTTGAACAGTTCTCTTTTGTTAGAACTTCAGAAATATTAAGCAAAGGCTTCAAACCATGTAACTAAAGGAGCTGGTGCTGCTGATGTCTGATCAAGAAAAAGTTAGAATGAGCTGTGGAACTGTAAACATTGATAACGTGCAGTGTGGTCTTGTTCAAAAGAAAGTATTTCATTTTGGGGTGAAAAATACCTATTTTTTAAAAAGATATGTTAAAAGTCCTCATTCAATGTTAGCTGTGATGTCTATCTCTGGGGTTTTAAATATGCTTTGTGTCCTTTGGGATTGAAGTCCTGATCTCATGGTGATGTGGTTTGATGGTGGTGGAACCTCTGGATTGTGAACCTACATCCCAGTACAACCCTTGGGTCACTGGGAGCAGGAAGAAGGAGTTTCAAATGTGACTGCTTAGAGTTCTTTTAGGATACCTTGAGTTCTTGCAAGAGGCTGATATAGAAGGAACAAGCCTGGACCCCTCCTTTTCTCTCTCCGTTCCTGTTGGAGATGTAGCTGCTCACTCTTACATGGATTTCTGCTGTGATGGCATCCTCTGTTCTCCCTGAGGCCAAATGAAGGGGGCTGCCTCATCTTGGACTTGATTCTCCAAAGCTGCAGTCTAAATAATCTTTGGCCTTATTAAGTTTGCTCCAGTTTATTATGGTGATACAACACTGACTAGTATATCATCAAATGATACATCTGAAAGTCCTCAAAGTTAGGAGGTTAGGAAGCAATAAGGGCATAGGTCACTTCTGCACAAGTCTGTGCCTCCCTGAGTCCAAGCCAGACCCTGAGTATGGGCAGGTTGGTGACCAACACTTTCTAGCCACCTCTAGAGATGTGAATCCTCACTGATGAGAGACTGAGGCACATCCATGTGCAGTCAACCTTCAAATTAGTTTCCGTTCAGTATTGTTTTTGTCATATTATTTGCATACTCTGGAAGGATGATAATTTGAAAGTGAAAAATTGATGCAAAGAATTTTTTAAAACTTTGACTAGTTTTCAGCAAAATAAATGTATCTGATGGTAGTCTGAGATAAGTTTACAACCTGTGGGGTTGGAATATTCGTGGAAGCACCATGAGAAACCTTGAAATGTTATAGATCAGTGTTATCAGAGTGAGTTCAAAGGAAGGTTTTATTTGTGGTCTTGTGGGTACTCATTTTTAATTTCTTTTACACTATCTGAAGTTATAAATACATTTAGTAGCTTTAATTAGGGCTTAATTTCTAGCCTCCACAACAACATCACTTCAGATCTAGATTAATTTTGGGGGGATATGGGGTATATGAAATATATTTTATTGATAAATGGAAGAGGGATGGATTGATAAATACTTGTTTATTTCTCTTTTCTAGTTTATAATATGAATTTTTATTTTCCAAAAAGGTATGCTTACTTTATCCTGCAAAATGCCTTTACACAAAGTAAGTTTCGAGTATGCTCTTATATAATATTTCTTGTTGCCTTATACAGGCTTTATGCTGCTTTAAGTGTGTGAGTTCTGAGGCTGAGCTGTAATTTTAATGACAAAAAATTTTAATGTTTTATCATTGCCTTAGGCTGTTGGCATATTGCATGCAGGTTAAATTTAAGGACTCTGTTAAACTTATGTTCAGAGTTATTTGGGTATGACTTATCTCATGGGCCAATTGTATTTTATAAACATTTTACTTTTGAATTATCTATGGAGTTGAGAGAAAACCTGAGTTTTTGTCTCTCCATTGTCATTTGATATGGAGTTTGCTCCGCTAGTTATTAATTTTTTTGACCTAAATTCTTGACAAGAAGACATACAGAATCTCTGTGAATCTGAGAGCGAAATGGGGCTGAATGTTAGAGTTGTATTCAAATACCATTAAGTTGCAGTCAGCTTCTCCCTAAAGGTCTGAAACCCGTTTAGACCACTTCCTCTTTGGGGGAGTTACAAAGTGTAGAAACTTCTGAGGAAGAGGCCCAGCTTCAGGGATAGGGTGACTAGCTGTCTTCCTCAGAATCACCTTGCATGGCAGCAGGCCATGAAGAGCCTTTTCCTGCTATGACTCAATCCCCACCCACTTGTCAGTTAAGAGTCTTTGGGAAGAGACAGAAAGCACAGCTGTGGCTGTTGGAGCCACATTTTCCTTGTTTGGTGCTGCCGCTTGTACAGTGAATGCCAGCTGCTCCTTGGCCAGGTATGCTACCATTGTCTTGAGGGTGATTAGGGACACAAACAGTGATGTACGTGTGTCAAGGTAGGGAACGTGTAAGTGTGGACTTTCAGGGTACTGACTTTAGGAAAATCTACACATTTCCTATTGAAAACAAGTAGGCAGGCAAGAAAATTCTGATTCTAGGATCAATCTAAGTCAATTTAATAGGATCTTGAAATGTACTCAATTGGAGATGACATCGATGAGGACAAATGTGTCTTAGAAAAGACCAGAAAGGTCACGAAACAATTGTGACAGGTCAGTCTCTCATTTTTTTTTCCTTTTTACTACTCAAGTTGAAGTTACTGTAGTCTCCTGGCTAAATGCACCCATCTCATAAGTTTCCTATTCATCCTGGTCCTTGCTGATTGGCTTTCATGTATTGACAATAAAAGTCATGTTTTGCCACTTCTATGCCCAGTGAGCAGGGTATTTCCATCTTCTTACACACATTCTTACCACGGGCACCAGGGCCTTTCTGGAGCTAGCAAAGTCCGCTCTCTTTGCTCATCTCTCCCCGCTCTCACTCTTACGCACTCTTTGCAGGCTCCTCTGCCTTTCTTGTTGTTTCTTAGGTCTGACAGGCACACTCCCTCCTCAGAGCCATTCCACCCACCTTTCCCTCTGATTAGCCTGCTCCTCGTCCAGATGTCCACATTAGTCACTTCCTCACTTCATGTCTGTTTCTCTTCAAATGACACTCGAAAGCAGAGGCTGTTATGGCCATGCTGTCTAAAAAGCACACTCACGCATGCCCCAGCTCTTGCTGTCCACTCACCCTGTCGCCCTCTTTCTTGTAGCACGTATTCCCAGCTGTCATATTCTATTATAAGGAGTCATGAAATTGCCTTCTGGTGGGTCAGGAACAGTAGAATGTTAGCCATTTTGTAAAGTTCAACCACAAATAAATTTAGTAATTTTTTAATTAGTTTTGTTCCTCCCTTATTCTAGCATTTAAGCTCTGTGAATCCAGCTTTTAGTTTTGTTTTTGGCATTGAGAGAAGTTGTATTAAATGATTGGAAATGACAGTAAGTGAGAAAAACTTGTGTGGGGAGCAGTGTTTGTGTGTATGATGTGGAAGATATTTGGGGTGGGGTGTCCATAGCTTTGTAGGATTCATTTGGATTCATGTGAAGTTCTAATCTAAGCTTTGAGATATCTATGGATTTTATATTTTTCCATGTGTTTTTGTCTGAAAATGATACTAAAAGGCATAAGAGTTTTGGATAATGTGATTCTGAATTTAAAATGTTCCACAATTTGGTAAGTCACATGGATTAAGCTTGTCAATTATGATGTTTACTAGGAAACAGAAGTTACATTTTACTTCCAGTTCTAGAAATGTAGTTAATTTTAATGTCATCCCCACTATAAACCCTTCAATAAGGTAAAATTAGCAACTTGTTTCATGAATGTCTGATCCTGAAAAGAAATGAAACTGTCACCATGGAGCAGGTGTAAAGATGGGACTTAAAACCTCAGGGATCAACATTGGAGCTGATGCTGTGGCTGCCCTAGAGAGGGCATTAGTCACACGAACCAAGGGCTTGGCTTTAACCATCACGTGGGATACGAAATGGAAAAATTGAGACTGGAACAGAGATCTTCAGCCTAAAGTTGTGATGTCTGAAGAAGAAAGAGAAGGAAAATGATCCATTGTCAGCACAGAAGAGACAAAGAGGCATTATCTTAGAATATGTTTCCTCCAAAGTTACATTGCCAAGGATTTGCATCTCTTTTGAGTTTGTGATTTGAATTTATACTGCTTATGTAGAATCAGAAAATAAAAACTTGAAAAATGAACCCAAAAGGGCCTCACGGACCTGACTTAATCACAAACTTCTATGCTTTATAAATTTCCTACAGATAAAAACCTTTAGATTAACTCATAACTTTAAGTTGTAAAACATGAGAAAAAGATCTGTTATGTGAATGACCATAATGAGGAATACAATCAGAATGTAAGATGTACAGCCTTCATCTAAGACCTACCACAGGAGACTATAAAATAATGATATTGAAAATTAGACATAGGAAGAGCTTAGAAATATAAGACTATTAGGTTTGAAGAAATTGAACAGAAACTCTAAAAATGAAAAATAACCAAAATAAAAATTTATCATAGGTTAAACAAATTATACATGGTTGAAGAGAAAATAATGAAGTATAATTTGAAGAAATCAAACAGAAGAAGCTGAAAAATATAGAAATATGAAACAGAAATTAAGAGACTACTGGAGAAAATGAGGGTATTAAATCTTTAGTAGGAATTCTAGAAGTTATTATCTGATTATGATGTAATTCATTTAGTAATTTAAGCGAAAAGAACAAAAAAAAAAATCCAAAATGGATCTGAAAATACACACACACTTGTAAATAACTCATGAGTTTACCAAGAAACCCAGTGAAAGCTAGACAACATTTAAAGTTTAATGGTAATATGACAAAACTTACAGAAAGCAGAAAAAGTGGTAGCTAGAAACCTATATTCTTAAATAACTATATAAGAAAAAGAATAAAAATAAATAAGCTTACATCCTATCTAAGATTTCAGAAAACAGAAAACCCAAAGTATAATAAAGCAAAATGTGTGTAGTAAAATACAAATGAAAAACTGGTTCTCTGAAGACTTATAAGCAGGGTTATTAACAGACTTGAGAAAAAGTCATCTTTTAAAAAGTATGAATATTATGGCTAATGGTAACATATTAAAATAATGCTTTTATATTTTGGAGAAAGAATAAAGATCCCTGATTATGTTTAAATAGTTGACATAAACAATGCCATAAATAAAGGAAATTAAAGAATAAAAAAGCAAAACTGTTTTGAAGACAAAAAAATAGAAGTAATATAAAAAGTTTAGGATAATTGGTGCATAAAAACTAAATCACCTTTGTATATTTCAGCAACACAAAATTAGATGTTTAAAAGCAGATATTACAAAAACTGTCCATAAAACCCAGAAACAAATACAGTAATATAGTAAACACAACTCTTTTTCATGTAGTTAAAAATTTTAAGGTAAGATTCAGAAAATTAAGTAAATAGCTATTCTATACCTATACTATAGTAACTGTCATAAAAGTTGTGTTACGTATACATACCACCTTCCCAAAAGAAACACAATCATAGTGTGCTATAAATATGTACTAATAAAAAGTAAAAATTGAAAAAATTAAAATTTACTATATAAATTACAATATAAGCTCATATAGGTGTTTTTGAAGAATTTTTACTTTAAAGATATTCATTGCTACATAAAACATAAACGTTTGAGAAATTAGGTAAAAGTATATATGAAGAAATAAACAGCCAACAATAACAAACACTATTTTGAAGAAGTTGGGAAGATTGGTCTTACCATTTATTAATAGTTACCATAAAGGAAGAATAATGAAGACTGCAGAATATTGCAACAGCTGCAGGTAATAATATATTTAGAAATTAGCCCATACATGTCTGAAAATATATTATAAATTAGCGTTGAATAGTGATCAAGGATGTCGTCTCATAGGAGAAATAAAATAATAATAAGATTCCTTCTTCATACTATACACAATTAAATTCCAGGAAAAAAGGTAAAAATCAAGAGAAAAATAATTTATATTTTTGGAGAAAAAGAAAATGTATTTATTTTTAATTAGTACATGTTTGCAATACATAATTATTACATTCATCATGGGAAATTGGTATAGGTACATATTGGATCTTAATCCTTTTTAATCATGCCCTTCCCTGCCCTCCTTTTCCCCTTCCCTCCATCTCTCGATCCTCTTCCCATCTGAGAAAGAGCTATCTTCTCACTTTATATGACCTTTGAAAATTTGCTCTTTATAGTTTGAGTTTTTCACATAAGAGAAGCCATGTGATATTAAAGCTTATGTGTCTGATGTATGTCATTTTACATCTTGGAATCAAGATGCATCTATTTTTCATTGATTTTATGATAGCCATTCTTTGTGGAGTGAGATGAAATCTCAGTGTTGTTTTAATCTGTATCTTTAGAATTTTTATACCTTCTCTTCTCTACTTTGGTAGGTCACATGTATCTAGGAATGTGTTCATTCCTTCTGTGTTTTCCATATTATTGGAATATAGGTCCTCAAAGTAGGTGTTTATTCTCTGAATTTGTGGGATCTGTGGTGGTTTCCCTCTTTTCATTCTTGATCACATGGATTTATGTCTTTTCCCTTTTTTTGTGTGTAAGGCTGATTAAAAGTTCATCAAGTTTGTTTATTCTTTCAAAGAACTATTCGATTCATTGATTTTTTTTGGTATCACTCTTTTAATCTCCAATGCATCAATTTCTGCTGTAATCCTTAGAGTTTCCTCCCTTACATGAGCTTTGTGCTTGCCTTACTCTTCTTTTTTTTAGGAGCGTGAAGTTGAGTGTGAAGTTGTTTATTTGAGCTCATTCTGTTTTCCTAGCATGCACATTTACTGCTATGAATTTCCCTGGTAGGACCACTTTCATTATATCTCACAGATTTCAATATGTTGTACTGGCATTATTATTTATTTAGAGAAACTGTCTAATTTCTTCTGTGACCCATTGATTGTTCAGGAGAGTGTTGTTCAATTTTCATGTGTTTGTAAAGTTCTTGGAATTTCTTTTGCTTTTGATCTCCAATTTCAAGGCACTATGGGCTGACATTATACAGGGAATACCTTTGATTACTTTTCATGTACTTACACATATTCTTTCAACTAACATGTGCTGTATTTCCTAGAATATCCCATGTGAGCTGAGAAGAATGTATCTTCTGATTGTGGGCTAGAATGTTCTATAGATGTGTATTAAGTCCATTTGTACAAAAGTCTGGTTCAGTTCTAGAATCACTGTAGACTTTCTATCCAATTTATCTTTTTGTGACAATGGGATGCTGACTTCCCTAGTACTATTGTATTAGGACTTATGTGGCCTTTGATGCCCACTAATATTTGTTTTATGTACTTGGATGTACTAATATTTGGTACATATATATTTACAAATGTCATCTCTTCCTCTTGAAATGTTCACTATATGAAGATATAGTATCCTTCCTTGTCTCTCTTAACTAGTTTTGCTTCAAAATCTACTTTGTCTGAAAATAATATAGTTACTTCTGCTTTTTTTGCAGTTTCCTGTCACATGGAGAATTGTTTTCTATCCTTTAAGTCTGTGGATTTCTTTGTGAATTAAGTGTGTTTCTTGTATACAGCATATTGTTGGATCTTGCTTCTCAATCCATTCTGCCAGTCTTTTAATTGGTGCACTGAGCCCATTAACATTAATGCTTGTAACTATATGTACTGATTTATCCCTCTCATGATGGTTTCCTTTTATTCTTTTGTTCTTTATTTATCCCCCACTTCCATTTAGCCTAGGTATGGATTTTTTTGATCATGGCTAGTTGGAATCCTGTATGCTTCACTTATCTGTATGTCAAACTATTTTCTTTTAAGTTTTCTATTATTACTTCTGTGAATAATTTTTTATGGCTTTTGTCAATCTCCTGTTTCTTCACTGACTCCAATCAGTCTTCTGATATTCTTCTTTGCATCATCTAGCAGCTGCTGGGTTGATTTCTCAATATCCCTTGCTATTTTCAAGAAATCTTTCCTTTTCTACTCACTGGCTATAATATTACCTTTTGTATCTGTTAGTCTGTTTTCACATTCATTTATTCTACTTCACAAACCTTCACTGGAGTTTTTCATTTCCTGAAAATCTATTTGAAGCTGTATAACAGATTCCATTCCTTTTATAAACTGAGATCCTGTCATGTTCCTGATATTTCCTTTAGTGTTATTAATCATATCTTCCACTATGGACACTATCTTTATTGTTATCTGATTATTTTTTCTGATTTTATTATTACTGGATCCTCTTTTGTTAACAGCTCAGGGAGTCCTGGTGGTTGAACTTCAGGTTGTTCCATCTCAGTATTCTCTTGGGTGGTGGTCTGGCATCCAGGCTTAAGACCTGTTGAAAAGTTTTCTCATTTCTATCTTTTTGTGGTTGCTGATTTTTTTGTTAATTCTTGGGTTGCTGTGTGAATGATGGTCATTTCAAGTATCTTTCTTCCTAACATTTTGAACTCTTAGGAGATGGCTACTTCATGGATCATCCCTTTGAATCTATAATAGTCCTTAAGCAATCTCAGTTCTGGCACACTATGAAAGGTACTTGAACAGAATGATCACATCACCTTGGGCAGAGTAATACAATCAGTATTACCAACACTATCAAGCACAGCACAGGAAACGGGAAACTGTGGCAGCCACTATTTTGATAACTTCAGTCTCATGAGCTGGATCCATGACCACATGCTGAATTTTAAAACTAACCAGAAATATATTTACAGTATACAAGCCCTTCAACATTGCAGCATTACTCTTTGGGAATAAATCTTGGAGGGAGTTGGGGGTAGATATAAAAAGAACAGGAGAGGTTAGACATAGAGTTGGAGGATGAAGACCACACAAACCCTGGGAAACTGATAGAGGCTAGAGGATAGAAGACACAGAAGGGACAAATGCAAAACAGAGTAGACTAACTATAGCAGGACAGTTGGATGCTGAATTCACTCTCCTGTAATAGTACAGGAGGAACAGAGAGTTGGGAGGACCATAGCTCTCACATTTTAGGAAACTGGTCCTGACAGGAGGAAAAGAGAGCTGAGGAACAAAGACAAGAAGAGACATACCCGGGGGCTGGGATTTAGCTCAGTGGTTCCGGCTTCTGCCTGGTGAGCACAAGGTCCCAAGTTCAATCCCCAGTAATCACATACAGCAATGCCAGGCATGGTGATTCATGCCTTTAATCCTAGCACTCAAGAGGCAGAGACAGGAGGACTGCTGTGAGTTTGAGGCTGGCCTGCACTATGTAGTGAGTTTAGGGCCAGTTTGAATTACAAAACAAGACCTTGTCTCAAAAAACTAAACAACAACAACAACAAAAATGATGCACCCAGCAGCAACAGGCAAACAAGAAATTGTTTTCACTCTGGTATAGAAATAAGAACAGTTGACAGAAGAAAAGATCTGAAATTGCATCGATTTAAGAAGAAGAGACTAGAGAAGCGAAGAATGAAGGAAAGACCAGAACGTAGAAAACAAGACAAAATAAAAATAACACCAGAGGAGCCCTTCAAGGCATAACTTTGTCATCTGTGGACAATATGGACAGCAGGATGCAGACTGGAGCTGACTAGTCACTAGGAGATAGCCAAAGTCCACTTGAATTCAGGTTGGATTCTGACTATATCACCTGAATTAAGTTCCCTGACCTTCTACAGGCTTTCACTCTGTAAGGTTCTACTGTAAGTACAAGCCACCTATCCCCCAAAGCAAATCTGAGATCCTATAGTGGGCCTTGGCCCCACAAACTCACCTAGGGCTTCTGTCCACAAGTTTTCTTCACCTTCCCAGTGGGTACTTTTTCATGTACTTTTTCATGTACTCCCTCAGTGTGCCAGACAGGGCATGAGGTGTGCTTGAGCAGTTGGGAATGTGGCAGGACTGCTGTGGTATAGGGGTCTGGTAACTGGCGGGGCCTGCAGGGGTTGAGTGGGAGAAACTTTTTCTCTGGTTGGTGAGGATCCTCTGTCCCTAGCTATTATAAACTATGCTGAAATTTTCAGTTTTGGTTTTTTGAAGAATCCCCATACTGATATCTATAATAGTATACTAGTTTATATTACCAACAATGTAGAAGAGCTCCTTTACTCCTGAAGTTTCACCAGCCTTGCTATTTGATTTTTGATGATGGATATTCTTTCTGCAGTAAAATTAAATGTTTTCATCTCCTTAGCAGAATATTTCAAAATGTTTTTTTTATTTTGGTGAAGTCCTAGTTTATTGATTTTTCTTTTATGAATTATGCTTTTGATGTCATTCTGAGAATATGTTATTAAGCCCTAATCCTGAAAAATGTCTCCTATCTCATAGAAATTGTGTAGCTTTACCTTTTATATCTGCTACCAATTTTGCTTAACTTTTGAACAAATGATGATATGAATCAAGTTTTATTTTACTTCCAAGGATGGCCATATGGATTGCTCCATGTCTGACTTTTTCTCATTACTGAGACAAAGTACCCAGCGCTCAATGGTTGAGAGGGAAAGCTTTTTAGCTCAGAGTTTGTAGAGGTTTCAGTCCCTAATCACCTGGCTCCAAGGCAGGGCAGCATGCAGAAAAGCCTCACAGAAGAGAAATAGTTCATAGTGGTCAGAAGATAGCGAAGCAAGCAAGCAACTAGTGACAAGACTCTTTCTGTCCCTTACATTGTAGCTTTCCTTAGGGTGGATGCCAGTAATACCCTTATTCCTAGCACTCTTAATGCTAGTATTGCTCCATAAATCAATACTAGTGTCACACAGTCTGGATCCAGTTACTTTTGAGTAAGCCCCACCTATGATCACATGAGGTTTTTTAAAGACTTCTGACACATCCCATGATACTCTACCACCACTTTTTGAAAAAAAACTGTCCTCCCTCAACATAGTTGCACACCTTTGCTTAAAATGTATTGACCAAATTTGTATGGAGATAAATTATTTCATTCTTTACATGTAATGAAAAGTAATAAACCATTAAAGTTTAATAAGGCTAAAGGCATAACAAGTTTTAATTTTTTAAAGTTACATTAAATTATTGCATGATGAGTAACATGAAAGGCATTTTTATTCTCAAAGTCTAAAAATATTGCGAGTAGGGAATGATGAGATGAAGATGGAAATCACAATTTATTAAAACTAGTGGCAACAGGACTGATCAAGGTCACTTCCCTCTCTGGGCTTTAGTTTCTCTTCCTCTAAGCCAGGAAGATGAGATTAGATGAGCTGCAGAGCTCTTGGCCAGCTGATGCTCAGAGAGTAGGCTAAACTAACTCATCGTGAGTTAGAATGAATAATGAGGAGAGGGACCAGGCTGTCACTCTGTTTTCATTTGTAATCAGTACATGTTCACAGTATATAATGATAATATTCACTATGAGAAGTTGGTGCACGTACATAACACATTTTATGTTCCTGCCCCCTTCCTCCCGGTTGTATTTTCTTTCCCTCCTCTTCTCCACTATCCCTCCATGTTATTCTGGAATATTATCTTAAAAAGAGAGATCAGCAGGTTGATGCTGTATAATTCATTAGAGGTTCATGTGGGACAAAGCCCTGTTTCACAGTACTTAAAAGGTTTCCTTATAGCTGTAAGTAATGGTAGTAACATAGAGGGCATTATCATCTCATATTGTAAAAACCTCATGTACTCCTGGATTTGGTAGTGGGATTACTATATGATGCCTCTCCAGAACTGATTTACAATTCATTAATATGTCTGAAATATAAATGAGGAAAACACAATATAGGAAAGTCTCTGGGAGTTTAGTGAGTAGAATTTAGTGAACAGTTTAGTGAGAATTTAATACTGTAAGCAGCATTTTAGTCTCTTAGAAATAAACACAATGCAGATGAACTATGTGAAGATATTCATTATATACATTTCAACCAATAATCTAGCTATTATATTTTAAGCAGAAAAATATTCTGTTTTTTTTAAATAGTGCTGACTTTAAAGCTGTAATCTAGAATACAGTATATATTTTTCTGCTTTCACCTTGCCCAGGGGATGTTGGAGGAGTAGAACAAGAAAGTAGCAGGAAGAATTCAGTTTATTTTCTCTTATTTGTTTTGGAAAATGGTAAAATTTTTATTATCAGAAATTTTGGCATTAGTAAAACAATAAAAGTTTACAGAAGTCATTTAGCCTGCTATTGTTTTAACTTTTCTAAAGAAAATCAAGTTGACAGTCTTCCTATGGAGTGACATTCAGATCCAGAAAGGCAGAGTCAGATGATCCCTAAAAACATTTTGTTTAAAAAATAATGACTTAGCTCAAGGACTGTCTGTATTAAAGGCATGTATTAGGACCAAGACTTGATACATCACTCAGTAGATTATTAGAAATGCAGGATCTCAAGTTGAATCCTAGATTTAGTGAAGTACAGTCTATATTTTAAAAAGATTCCAGGGTAAAAGCAATGCAAAACAGAGAAAGGACATCAGTGGAAAAGCTAGTGAAATCTTAAAGTCTGTATTTTAATCAGTAGCATTTTAGAAATGTTAATTATATAGTTTTGGCAGTGTATCATGGCTTTATAAGAAAATAATGCTGGGGAAAGTTGTGTGTAAGATACATGAGGATCCTGTGTACTTTCTTTGCAAATTTTCTATCAGTTTGGAATTACTTCAAAAATTTTAATTAAAGCTCAGGTGATCACATGATTCACTAGTGTGAGAAACACTACTAGGATTCATTTTAAGGACCCTACCCATACCTCTTAAATTGGAATTTCTGGGTATAGAGAATGTATTTTAAATTTTTAAAAAATTCATGATCATTCTCATGCATATCCGAGTTTATAGCTCTCTTTGGAAAATAGAATGATTAAGGCTTTTCTTGACAAATGCCAGTCTATGTTCTGATATAGAGTTATTATAAAAATTTTGCTAGTGAATAGCAAAATAAGGAAAAATATAATGTCTAAATTTTTTGTTTTTTGTTTGTACTGGGGATCAAACTCAGAACTTCATGCTTGAAAATTAGGTACAATACCTCTCACCTAAATCCCAGGTCCTGTAATGTATAACTTGTGAAAAAGCGTGTTTGGAGCTCTGTGAACCAACTACTTAGTGAAACAACCATACTTGCAGAAAATAATTAAAATTCAAACTACTTCAGCCTTTGGAAACTGTTCTGAATAGATTCAAGAAATGGAAAAACATTTATTTAAGCAAATCTACTAAATCTTGGCTATAAAGTGAGGGTTCATGGTATTTAAGGCTCAACCCCTTCAATTTCTCTTTGGCCCACAAGCATAATAGAATTGCAGTGTGTGTGGGTGTAGTTTAAATGTCTCCTCTCTCCCACCCTTCTAGTCTTCTGCTAGGGGTAGCCACAGCTTTCTGATTCCACACCCAGCTCAGCTCTGTTTAACAAGAAGACTGGGACATCTGGAGTTTCCTTATTCCTCTAATCAGCAAAGATGTGAAAATAATTACTATAAATATGTTCAAATATTTGAAGGAACTCATGCATTAAAAATTAAAGAATAAAAAAAAATTAAAGAGTAATAGCATGACAGTATCTTAACCAATAAGGAATGTCCATAATAGAGTAGAAAGAATTGAAGATCCTGGAGTTGATAATTAAAGTAATTTAAGAAAGAATTGTACTACAGTAGTTCAATGGGAGATTTGCTTTGGCATCAGGATTAATTATAGAAAATATGTTGATAGAGATTATGCAATCAAAAAGAACCAAAAGTAAATATGAACAGATTATCAAAGAAATATGGGACATCATATATATATATAATTGTAATAACAGAAAGTACAAGAGGGCCAAGGAGAGAAAGAGGGGAAGAGAAATAGAAAAGAACATTTTGGTGAATAATCAAAGAAAATTTCATAAGTTTGATGAGAAACTCATGAACTCTAAGTAAGACATACTTGAATTCCTAACAGACATGTCATAATAAAGTGTTTAAAGACAAAAGAAAAAGAGAAAAGTAGATATACCATATAGAAAAGAACCTCGTAAGATCAACAGCTGAGTGCTCACAAGAAAAAAATGGAGGCTGGAAGATAGGGGAATTATACTGGTAAATCTATAAAAAAGAAGGTTAACCAAAATTCTTATGTCCAGCAGAAGTAACTTTAAAATGAAAGTGAATAAAGACATTTCTTAATAAGAAAAATTTGGGAGATGACATTGATAGCAGACCCACATTAAAAGAAATAGTTATAGAGATATAAGGCAGCAAGTAGTTCCAAAATGGCATCCAAAAAGCAAAAATAACCCAAACAAAGAAAATACTATAACTCTCAAACTCCTAAAACGTAACTTCATGTTTTCTAAAATAGAAGAATTCTAGGAACAATGGAGGTTAAGAGTAGGAAGAGTTTATTGAGAGAAAGAGCTTCTGTCTCAGAGAGACAGAAGAAGGATCAGAAATTGGGATACCCTTTCATCTCATTTTTTAAAAAGTGTTTAGAGCTATGAGGTGATATGGAACAAAGTGGAACAAAACTATATGACCCGATGGAAAATCACAGGTGGACATGAGGTGGAACAAAACCATGATAAACCAATCAAATTAGAAGTATAGTCACCCAGGTAATATTGATAAAACTGGGATCAAATGGGAAACCAAATCACCTATAGATGAATTTCTGGAAAGAAAATGGGTTGCAAATTTTATGTCTGTTTAGAATATTAGTCACTGCTATCCATATCTAGGGGAAATAGGTAAGTGTAGTCTCTTTTCTCTTTTTTGTAATGTTAACCAGTGAATGTCTTAACTGTTTTACTATTCTAACGGTCTAGCTTTGTCTCACTGCCTTAGACTAATTTCTAACTAACTTAACTACCTGTAATAATAGAACTTATTCAAGAGTAAGAAACAATTATTTGTCAACAAATTAGATAAATACAACAGACAAATTCCTAGTAAAACACAGACTACCCAAACTGACCCAATAAGAAATCAAGTTTGAATAAACTTGCAATATTAGGTGAAGAAATTGAATTACTAATTTCTATTTGTATTTGAAATCCAAAGCTCACATGCCTTTACTGGTGAGCAAAAATTTAATGAAAATTAACACCAGTACTACTCAAAGTCTTCTTAAAACAAAAGAAAGCAGAACCTTCATTAAATGCAGGTGGAAATGTAAAGTATTGCAGTGTAATTCTTTGGAAAATAATTTGGTAGCTTTTGAAAATGTTATGCATATAGTTACTATCTGACCGAATACTTCTTTATACTCCATAATAGAAACTCAAGAGAAATGACAACATGTCTATGCAAAAACTTCTACCTAATTCTTCATAGTAGTATTTATTTAGAACAGCTAAAACATGGAAGAAATTCCAAAGTCCATTAGCAAGGAATTAATAAAGTCTTCCATATCCATTTAATGGAAAATTATTCATAAATAAAAAGTATTGATACATGCTATAATATTGGTGAACCTTGAAAATATTATGCTTAGTAAAAGAAGCACATCACAAAAGACCACATATTATGTAAGTATTTATAAGAAGAACCCAGAATAGGTGAATCTGTAGAAAGTTGATTAGCATTTACTTAGGGCTAGGAGATTTGTGACAAGGAAGTAGTAACTGCTATAGATTTATGGTGGTAACATGTGTTAAAATCAATTGTGTTAATGATTGACTATAAATGCACTATAAACAGTTAAATTCTAAATTCTAAGTGCTAAATGAATTATATCTCAAGGTATAATATATAAATAAAACCCACACGGTACTGGCAAAGCAACAGACCCGAGGACCAGTGGAGTAGATTAGAAGATCCAGAAACAACTCCAGACACACTAAGCTATCTCATTTTTGGCAAAGGAACCAAATACCTTTAAAGGAGGAAGGATAGCCTCTTTAACAAATGGTGCTGGAAAAACTGGATTTTAACCAGCCAAAGACTAAAGCTAGACCTAGCTCTTTCACCATGTATTAAAATAAAATCAAAGTAGATTAGGGACCTAAATATATATTTTTTAAGGTTTTTTGAGACAGGGTCTCGTTTTGTGGTTCAGGCTGGCCCTGAGCTCAGCCTCAAACTCAGATCACAGCAATCCTCCTGCCTCTGCCTCCTGAGTGCTGGGATTATAGGCGTGAGCCACCACGTCCGGCACTGTGGTATGGGGTGCTTGTTGCTGCTGGGGGTGAGTCTCCACGCCCAGTATTGTTATGTGGTTACCAGGGATCGAACCTGAGTCCTTGCATTTGCAAGACAGGTGCTGGAACCACTGAGCTTTATCCCCGGCCCATAGGGACCTAACTATTAAAACAGACACACTAAACCTGCTACAAAACAGGTTAGGTAAAACTCTTGAAGACTTTGGTTTAGGGAAAGATTTCATGAACAAATCCTCCATAGCACAAGAACTAGTAGAAGAAATCTATAAATGGGATCTCATCTTGTTGAGAGGTTTCTGCACAGCAAAAGAAACCACCAGCAAAGTGAAAAGGTAACCAACAATATGGATAAGAATCTTTACCAGCTGCTTCTCAGACAAAGGATTACTATCTAGAATATATAAAGGGCTTAAAAAAATAAATCCACCCAAATTCAAAGAACGAATTCAGAAATGGGCATCTGAAATGAACAGACACATTTCAGAGGAAAATATAAAAGCAGCTAAGAAGCATATGAAGAAATGTTCAACATCATTAGTCATTTGAGAGATGCAGATGAAAACAGCATTGAGATTTCATCTCACTCCACAAAGAATGATTGCCATTTCAGAATTAGCCAGCAACAAATGTTGTCGACGCTGCGGAGAAGAAGAAACACTTCTCCACTGTTGGTGGGAATATAGACTCGTACAACCCCTGTGGAGATCAGTTTGGAAATTCCTCAAAAATCTAGGATTGAAGGTCCCATTTGACCCAGCCATCACTCTACTAGGTATATACGCACAAGAATTAAAAGATTCATATCACAGTGACATATATGCACCCATGTTTATAGCAGCTCAGTTTGTGATTGCTGAATCTTGGAAACAACCCAAATGTCCATCAACTGGAGACTGGATAAAAAAAGCTGTGGTTCTTCTACACAATGGAGTATTACTCTGCCATAAAAATGATAAGTTTGAATCATTTATACTTAAATGGACGTACCTTGAGGACATCCTCATAAGTGAAATAAATAGGTCTCAGATGTTTAAATATCATATCTTTTCTCTGGTATGAGAAAATAAAGAT
>PVIR01020449.1:0-30612 GCA_004026965.1 Petromus typicus | reverse complement strand
TGGCCTTAGTGTAACAGCAGAGTACGGTCTTTATTGAAACTTGTAGGTATTTTTAAGGTATTAAATAAAGAACATTTATTGACAAAATGGGCAGCATGAATGTCAGACTTGGAGTTGAGTTAATTTATTCAACAAATACTGAATGTTTACTATTTTATTATGTGCCAGGACTTGTTTTAGGTGGAGAATCCAGCTAGGAAGACAGATATCTATCATTACTATGTGGGATGGTGTTAATGGACGAGAGTACAGAGGTGGGGTAGTGAAAGAGAAAGGACATCAAGCACCTGGAAGAGGTGACTCTTAAAAGAATGCAATGAGTAGGAACCAGGAAGTCAAGAAGGGTAGGAGATAATGTGGTGGGGATGGTTTCGTGTTCAGGCAGGACTGGCAGGGCTGATGCTAGAGAGAGGTAAGAGTGTGCTAACTGATCTCGGAGAGCTTTAGAAATTTCTTTAAGGAAATAAAACTTTTGGATCGACTTTTCCACCCCGTTGTCAAGTTTTTGCTTACCCTTTAAGTTACTTTCTAATTCTGCTGTCCTTAAAACCATGGCTGTATAGTTATCACAGCAGGCTTCCCTTTCTTTCTCTGATTGGTTCTGGGTTCTCTCAGCCTCCCTCCTTCCTTTTCCCTTCTCTCCCCTTCCCCCTGCCCCCATCTCTCTCTCTCTCTCTCTCTCTCTCTCAGCTCTTTGAGACAAGGTCTTGCTATGTAGTGTGTAGTTGACTCTGGCCTTGACCTCGCTGTGTAGCCCAGGCTGATCTCAATCTCCTAACAATCCTTACCCTCCCGAGAGCCGGGATGTTAGGAATGTGCTACCAGGCCCAGCCTGACCTATTTCTGTCTTAAGGCCACCATCATATGCCGCTGTATGTTATCACCTGATATCTTTCTCTGTTTCCTTGCCACCCTGCTTGGGACCAGCTAAGTATAGATGGAACCTTCTACAAACTGTGAAACAAAATAAACCTTTCTTCCCTAAATTGTGGGTGTCAGGTATTGTGTGTCAGTGAGGAGAAAGTAACAAGGATACTTCAGAAGCCTCTGCCTGGCTTTCCTCTGTCTTTGCCCTACATACTTTTTCCTTTGCTGACTTCTCTTATTCCTTTTATTGTAATAAATTGTAGCTATAAATCTGACTGGGTGCTGTTTTTACATCTAAAGCGAAGCTTGAGAGTCTGTTCACTACACCACGAAGTAGCACAAATGTAGAAGCCAAAACTTTTTTTTTTAAGGCAGAATTTGTACACATGAAAGACCCAGAAGTTACTGGTCCTTCCATGAAACAGGAGCCTGTGTCTTAACAATCTATACATGGCTTATGAAAGAGATGCTCATGAAGCTTTCGTGGTCGTTTGTCATTCTATAAGCTAAATCACATTTCACCTTTGGGAAATAAATATCAAGCTTTGGAATTCCAAGTAGAAAGTGTTAGAATCTGTAATGATTTTTCTGTTGAACGAGGGTAAAGGTTTCACATAAAAACTAGACAAGATCAGTGGGTGTAGATGATGGTAGAGTATGAGGTAGAAGAGTAGACAGTAGAATGTGGCCAGCTCCGAGACATACACGTAAATGTAGACTTAAGGTTTTATTAATCAGGTAGATTATAGCCAACAGAAAAGATAGTAAAGACTAGATTTTCTAATGTAATGTTTTCTATATAAATTAATAGTTTTCAAAATACTTTCACGTATGGTATCATTTAATGCTAAAATAACTTCATTAGGTAGGTGATATTATCAGTTCAGACCTGAAACTATGATTCAGAAAAATTGAATAGTTTATCCATTGTGCTATCATCAAGTTTGAGATAGACTTACAATTCCAGTTCAGTTGTTTAATTTTAAATCTAGATCTGGTGAAATGTAAGAGTGACAAAGTCTCCTAGCCTCCTGATGTACTTGTTTTTTTGTTTGTTTTGCTTATTAAAGACAGTCTTGCTATGTAGGTCAGGCTGACCTTGAACTTGTGGCAATCCTCATGCCTCAGCCTCCCAAGGGCTAAGATTATAAGTATCCATATCATGCCTGGCTCTACTTGGGTTTTAAGTTTGTTTTAAAGTATATAATAATCAAGCTTCAGGAATGACAGGAATTATTTAGTGGAAGGACAGATAAGACAATTTGCTTGCCCTTGCTGTATATATCTTGTGTACAAATTACTTAGAGGAAGAAAAATAGTTGATCTTTTACAAGTAGTTGTCATTAGGATTTGTGTAGAAAAGGAAGGGGGCGGAATGGCTGGGAGGATGTGGACTCAGCTGTAGAGCTTCGGGCGCTCTGTAGGACACAGCTAACATCTTGACTGCCACGGTGAAATCTTGACAGGAAAGACCTATTGGAGAAGATTTGGTAGCATTTTTCATGTTATCTCAGCTATTGTCAGAGTTTTTAAAATATCAGTTATTCAAACTACGATCCTAATCAAATTGGGGCCAATATGTGTCTTGGATTCACTTTCATTACTCTAAATTGGGTGAGTGGGATGGATGAGTTCTTCGGGGACATCTTTCCCTCCAAATGTGAGTGCACAGCTCTCCAGTCGGTTTGAGTTTCTGGTGTGTGTCAGACATCAGCTAGGTCCTTAACATTGAAGCCAACTTTAATCCTCACAAAGAACACCAAGGGTAGGAAATTTAAGCCATATAATGTAGAAAAGTAAAATATTCATCTAGGATCACACAGCTAGTAAGTAGTGCCCTGACACTTAAAGCCAGTGGTGTTTTGGTTTTTTTTTAACCTTCACTGAGCTGCCTGACTACGATGATACAACTTGATATAATCATAGACATTCTGTCAGCTCTTTTGAAAGTGCTTAAATCTTCCCTGGGCCTCAGTAAGGGTTAGTGTTCTTTTATTGAGAAAGTGAAGCTTGATGCCGACCTCAAAGCTTCACGGAGATTTCTGCGGTGGTGTGTGCGTGTTCTGTGCTTGTGAATGGGTCCCTTTCCCGCACTCATGGCCTCCAGAGGGGCAGCCTCCCCAGCACTTTAACCAGAAGGGTGAGTGTAGGCGAAGGGCAGTGGTGGTCTGTCTGTCTGTTGATTTCAGAGCCACCTAGCCTGACATCACCCTTCTGGCAAGTCAGAAAAAAACTCATCACCTGAGAATAATCCAGTTTATTAAATTTAAAAGTAGGCAAGGGTTTTTATATTATAGAACTATAAGTAAAAATAATGAATCGTAATGGAGTACAGGTAAGTAATAAGGAGAAAGAAAAAAATTGTGATAGTAATAAAAAAATGAAAACAAACTTATGGATGGGGGGGTTGTAGAGTGGGTAGGGGAATGGGAAAAAATGCAAATCAAGTCATGGCATATACTGGTACAAATTGTCCATGTCGAGTGTGACGATGATATGTATATAATATGTACCTATTTCACAATTTTAAAAAATAGTGGATTGTTTCGATATCCTCTAATATTTTTATCTTGAGATTTTTAAATAATATTTATTAAAAATCAGCATATTTATGGGGCCGGGGATTTAGCTCAATGGTTCTGGTGCCTGTTTTGCAAGTGCAAGGGCCAGGATTGGATCCCCAGTAACCAGTTTACCATCTTGGGTGTGGAGACTCACCCCAGCAGCAACCAGTACCACATACCACAGTGCCGGGCATGGTGGCTCACGCCTGTAATCCTAGCACTTGGGAGGCAGAGGCAGGAGGTTTGCTGTGATGTGAGTTGGAGGCTGAGCTCAGGAACAGCCTGAACTACAAAGGGAGACCCTGTCTCAAAAAAAAAAAAGAGAAAAAATCAGCATATTAACATAAAGAAACAAGGGCTTGATCACTAGAGAATGCAGTGGAAGGTGCCTACCAGGAGCAAGTAAATTCTGCTCTCATCAAGGACAGAATTCTTTTTTTTTTTGTACCAGGTACCAGACTCAGGACCTTGTGCTTGCAAGGCAGGTGCCAGAAGCACTGAGTTAAATCTCTGACTCTACATCCCGTATGTGTTAAATGAATACAGTTGTGACTACTGAGCATCAGCAGATGCTTCTTCTACTCAAAGAAGAGAGCCGTGCAGACCCTGGCCCCTATAACTGTGCTTGGACTGAGGATGTGAGGATTCTATTTTCTTTCTTTCTTTTTTTTTTTTTTAAGAAGATAAACCAGTAAAGCTGGGATTAGGCCATCATTAATTCAGAGAATGAAATACAAATATTTTTTGGGAAGAGGTATAATTTTGGGGGGGTTTCTGAGGGTAGTTGGTGATGGTAGTAAAAATAGCTAATAATTACATAGCATTCACTATGAACTCTGATAGACCTAAGTCCTTTATCAGTACAAACTCATAGTCCTCACACCATGATTTTGATATTTTACTAGTGAGGAAGCTAAGTTCCTCACCCATGGTCACACAGCTGTACTAGTTGTGAGGCATAAATGTTGAGACTGCAGGGCAGCAGTCTCACTTTTATCCATGTCTTTTTTTGTGAGAAATCTTACATTTCGAAGTTTCTAAGAAAGAAAAACATCACTCATTATCATAACATAAAAATCGATAGGAAGAATTCTCAATTTACTTCCTTCTTGTAGGTGTTTATGTCTTGGAAAAATTAACTGCTCTTCATGATGATATGAAAGAATGGGAATCTACATTTTAAAAGTCATCTCTAGCTGGATTTGCAGTGATTATTATTTAAAGAGAAATGCAGATATGTGGCTGTGCTTCCCATGAATTCCTGGAGCAAGTGTTAGAAATTTGCTTTTCTTTTACTTCTACATGCACATCAAATTATTAATTATACTTTTTTTTTTTAGAAATGAGAATGAATGTTTGAGTTTTATTTCTTACATATACACCTCCAATCTAATGAAATTTTTCCTCCTTTCAAATACCAGTCAAATAATAGAAGTCAAACTCAACAAGCAGAAAATACTTTGCAAATGCAGATTCACCCCTGGGGAGCCAGTTAAAAGAGAGACACCGTGACTAGCTGGGAATTTGGAAACCTTCCAGTGAGTGATCTGAAAGTCTGTTCTGTGACCCTGTAAAAAGTTTTATTACTTGTTCTGTTGTCCTGTACAACCCCATTTGTTCCTTTGAGTCCTGGGTGATGGAGGCTTAATGAACCCTGTGCTCTTTCCTCTTATGAGTTACATAATCATCTTAATTGAAGACAGCAAAACACTAACTTCATTTTTGACATTTAGGCAGTTGCATAGGACTTTTTTCCAGACCACATATTTATTTGTAATTAAATATTTTTCAGAGTTTCTATGTGCATTGATGGAAGGTACTAAAACAATGTAGGAATGAATTCTTTCCAAATTCTAATGACAGATTCTCCAGCATTTTTTTTGGTAATACAATTTTTAATTCATGCAGAACAAAATAATGTGACAGCTGTGAGACCTTAGTCATGAGAATTCTTATTTTTTTGCCTGTTTTAACAATTTCCATGACAAGAAGTATTGAGATCATGCCCTTGACTTTGAGGACAGGCTTATAAAACACTAGTTATGAGATAAATGTGTATCATCTTGAATCTCTGTTATAAAAATTTGAAGTGGCTGACACTTTTATCCATGTCTTTTTTTGTGAGAAATCTTACATTTCGAAGTTTCTAAGAAAGAAAAAAATCACTCATTATCATAACATAAAAATCGATAGGAAGAATTCTCAATTTACTTCCTTCTTGTAGATGTTTATGTCTTGGAAAAAAAGGAGACATAATAAAGACTCTGAAACTAAAAATGTGGTGCCAAGGGTAGGGGGCTGTTCATGAAAAACAAACTATATCTTTTGTGAAATGTTTATTGTTTTCAAAGAATGGTTGTTCCAAGAAGAAAAAATTACCTTTCTGGAAATGTCAAGCCCCTTAAAGTGACACGTTCCACAGGAGTCCTGTTCAGAGATGTTTGGTATTAAATGGACTAGGAAGTTAGGCTGTAGTTTAAGGAGATACGATTGGCCCTGGCAATGAGTAGAACACAGAAAAGTGGAGGGACATTTGGCTCTCGGTGGCCTCTGCGACCCTATTCAGTAGTCTGTTCTGAGCTATTGCCGAAGGGGAGGTTTGAGGGAGCTCTGATGTTAGTCTCCAGAGTCATCCCTAATTTACAGACTGGCCCCCCCTAAAGGCTTAGTTGTTGTCATGCTTCCCCAGTAAATTGCACAATCTTAAATGATTAAGTTTCTAACTTGTACAGCAGACTGTACAAGTCATGTAACCTTTTCATCTGATTTCTTGTGACTCTCACTGGGTACCATCTTCTGTTCAGCACATAGGAACAATCTGTCCTAAAGAATTCACAAATGAGTAGGTTCCCTTTTCTCAGCTATATTGTGTCACATCAAAGCCATTAATCCCCTTCTCTTGGACCTTTTGTATTCCTGGAAGCAGCTGGTAGAGTTACAAGGGATTGGAATTTATGAATTTTTCTTATTTACAAGAAATTTGGGGGCTGGAGATAGAGGTTAGTGGCAAGTACTTGGCTAGTATGTGCAAGACCATGGGTTGAGCCCTCAGCACTGAAAAACTTTTTGAGAAAGTAAACAGCCATTCATTGCATGTATTCCCTTCTTTCTGAGCTCCAAGCGCAGTTGGATGACCTGCATGCATTACTCTCAACAACTTGCTAACTGTGCTGTTCTGTCTGGACTTGTGATTTAAGTTAGGGGACAGGGAGGGAGATGGGCATATGTTAGCATCTTCAAGTGTGTATTTGAAGAGCTATTATAGATTTGTTGAAAAGCAGCTGCCTGCTGTGTCCACAATGATCAGTACAAAGGAGGATAATGGGTGGAAGATTAAATAGTAAAAACTGAGATGATGGAGGACTTTTTTTTACCTTTAGAACAAGAAACTGCTTAGAGGTCCTCTATGCCAGGTTGCATTTTGCAGATAAGAAAACTGAGGCACAGACAGATTTAATGGTAAGGATTAGTAGCTCAGGATGCTAGTGAGCTAGCATGTCCTGGCATTGGATTGCTGCCTTTGGGCTTCCCATTTAGTGTTTCCTTAGTTCTTTGTACCCAGGCCTTTCTCATTGCAAGACTGTGACTAGAAGCTCAAGTGCACTACTTAACTTGAGAGCTCTTCATTCTTGAAGTTTTTTCAGTTAAAAGTCTAGATGATTGTCCTCCTGGAGAGGTACAAGATTTTTTCTGGAAGTTACTGCATATTGAGAGTTCTTTTTCTTTTTTGGAAGACACACATGTATTCACAGGAAAATTTCTTCCGCTGTCCTTTTTCTCTTAATTCTGAAATGATTTCCAGGTCCTTTTGTTCTTCTGCTGTGGGACTGTGATCCGGCAAGAGCTTGCAGGGCCTTAGGGTGCGTCTCAGTTTCCCTAAATAGACAGACAACCTATAAGCTTATTCTCTGTGTCTAAAATACAGGAGCCCAGAAAGCTGGTGGGAGCTGTTTGTGAAATGTGAATGAATTTAGAATGGAAGAGAAGGCACAGCCTTTGCCTTACAGTAGGTTGAGTAAATGAATTGTGATTCTTTCTATTCTTCTTTCTACGTAGTTATAGAGCTGGAAGGAAACCTAAAGACCAAATTTCGCTCTATCTCTCCATTTTATGGGCTGAAGGGATTGAAGTGTAGAAATACTAAATGGCTGATGAAAAGTGTCAGGGCCAGTCAGGCCCTGTGCTGAGACTAAGACTGTGTCATTCTGTCTCCTGATATGTATTAGGCTGAGCCAAATGAAATCGACATTTCTGTGAGGCAAGATAGTTGTATATTAAGAATTTTTTAACTTGAATTCTTTATTGGTACATTACATGTACACATCACAATTGTATTCAACACTGGGAATTTGTACCAGTATATGACATGACTTAATTCTCATTTTTACCCTCTTCCCTACTAACCCTACCACCCCACCCCCTACATACATATGCTTTCTTTTTATAAGATTATATTTTGTTTCTCCTCATTACTTTCCCCTACTGCTTTCCTTTTCAAATCTATCATACACTTTAGAAGGTGTCTACATCTTCAGATTCTCAGACCAGAGAAAAGATACAATATTTTCATATCTGTGACCTATTTATTTCACTTATGAGTGTTTATCCTCAACATATGTCCATTTGAGTATAAATGACTCAAACTTATTCTTTGTGGCAGAAAAATACTCCATTTTATTAAAAAAAAAAAAACAACACCCACACCTTCTTTATCTAGTCTCCAGTTGATGGGCATTTGTGTTGTTTCCAAGATTTAGCTATCACAATTATACTGTATTAACCGAATATATTTTGATATATTGTGTATCTTATTTTTAAAGTTATTTCTTTTTGAGACAGGATCTTGCTTTTTGTAGTTCATGTGGACCCTGAGCTCACTGTGTAGCCCAGGTCAGCCTTGAACTCATAGCAATCCTCCTGCCTCTGCCTCCCAAGTATTGGGATTATAGGTGTGAGCTACCATGCCCAGCTTTGTAATGTGTGGTTGCCAGGGGTTGGAATCGGGACCTTCTGCTTGCCAGGCAGACATCAAAACACAGAGCTAAATCCCTGGCCCCTATTATTTTCTTAATAATAGCAATAATTGGTCTTCTTTCTAAACCAAATCAGCATATAGTGTCAAGATCGAGAACATGGGTTCTGAATAGCTCTGTCCTGAGTTTACACCCTGGATCTTTATAAGCCAAAATTTCCTCATCTATAAAATAGGAACAATAATATATGTATCACTCTTAAAAGATCATTTTAAAGAATAAATTATTTAAAAAACTTATCAGAGTGCCTAGCACATAGTAAGTACTTTGATGTGTATGCTATTGTTAATTTTATTAGTAAAAAAGAATAAATCTTATCAGGCCTTAAAAATATTTCATCCGTCTGAAAAGCACATTCGTTTTTTTCCCCGAGATTTGCAGGACACACATCTTCAATGTGTAACACGGACATAGCCTTATATTATATTTCCTATGCTCCTACTTGTTAGAGAGAATATGCTTGGATTGCCAAGCTATTTGTGAGACCTTTGCTTTATTGCATGGCTGTGTGGTGTGCAAGGCCAATAGGTAAACAAACATAAGTACACAGGATTAGATCACAAGCTCTACAAAGGAATTAGATCACAAGCTCTATAAAGGGAGGGGATTTCTGGGATGTAGTGATGGGTGATTCCTCAGTTTTAAGTGGAGGGTAGGTGAAGAGTTAGGGCTCAGAATATTGTTGCCTGACAAAATGAATTAGTATGTTCCTGAAAGGTTGGAACCTGGACACACACACTATGTTTGTCTATCCTTGCCATCTGTGCTAGCAGATATCTCCAGTGCTTGAGCTCAGACACCCATGTGTAAAGTATTTGTCAGAGAGCTCCTCATGACTCAATGACACATTGAGAGCAAATATATTTTTCACAAGCTGCACACATCGGGGAAGAGTTACCACCCTTGAGTAGGAATGGACAAAGGCACTCCCAGTCCTGAGAAGGAAGCAGTGGACTTATTCTGAAAGCAAATAGCTTCCCTAGCAGGGAAAATAAACAGAGGGGATTGTGGTACCACCAGCCCATATTCTCAGGGCTCAGTAGGCTTTTCCCCCTTCCTCTAATTCCTATGCTGATCATAGAAACACTGCATGGAACTGTGCTGGAGAATAAGCTCAACGCAAGCCTTTTTGTGCAATGATTTGGGAAGACAGGGACTTGCAGTACACAGTTCTACCTATTAATATAGTAGCTACCAATAAATGCCATTAGCCCCAGGTATGATGGTGCACACCTGTAATCCTAGCACTCTGGAGGCAGAGACAGGAGAGTCATTGTGAGTTTTAGGCCAGCCTGAGCTACATAGACCTTGTCTCAAACAATAAATAAACAAAACAAAACAAACAAAGTCATTATCTTTCACTTGAACTTGTCTCTACCCTTTCAACTTTCTATCTACATTGACTTTGCTCATGTGACAGTTGCCATTGTAAATGTAAGGGACATTTGATCTTGAGAGGAAGGCACTACACAAATAAAACATGTTAACTACATGAAATTTCATTGACAGGACATAAATTTATTAAAAATTGAACACAATTTTGAACTCTGCTGTGAGCATCAGTACCTGGAATTAGCTATAGAAAGGTGGAAGCAGATTGAGAATCTAGCAAGCCAGACCATTTTTGAACACCGCATCTCTTCCACATGGCAGCTCTACAAGAGTAAGTATTCTCTTCCATATGATTAATGGGAGATCTGAGACTCAGAAAAATTAGCTGGCCCAGGATCACACAACAAATAACTAGTGTGGCTCTCTAACAAAGCTGTGTGTGTATAAGCTACTGCACCAAGACCAGGAAGAGATGGTCTTACCTTTTCTGCAGGCCAGGGGGCTATGCACGGGCACAACTGTTAGTGACCTTTTGAAGATGGAAAAATTGGAACAGAAGCACTGTGAATTTTCAGTTTATCCAGTTTTTTCTGTTTGTTTGTTTTTTGTTTTTGAGACAGGGTCTTGCTTTGTGGTTCAGGCTGGCCTGAGCTCAGCCTCAAACTCACATCACAGCAATCCTCCTGCCTCTGCCTCCCGAGTGCTGGGATTACAGGCGTGAGCCACCATGCCCGGCACTGTGGTATGTGGTACTGGTTGCTGCTGGGAGTGAGTCTCCACACCCAGTATGGTATGTGGTTACCGGGGATTGAACCCAGGTCCTTGCGCTTGCAAGACAGGAGCTGGAACCACTGAGCTAAATCCCCAGCCCAGTTTATCCAGTTTTAAGAGCAGAAAATTCATACACTCATTTTTCATTCACCTACTCATTTATTTAAAGTATTTTTATTCAGTTTCTTTGTTCACACTGTGCTATAGGCACTGAGTGGGTATCAAACATAAGCCATATAATGAGTCTTGGTGCCAGGGGCTTTATTCTAAATAAGGAGATAAGAGTCCTGAGATATTTGTTCTTAATGTACAAGCAGGAGTTAGACTGCACTGGGAGTTTGGGAGGGGAGATCCATGGATGGTCAGGAAGGCTTTTGTATGTTAACTGCTACTCGCCTGCCGCGCTTCTCATATTCACACCTGCTCCTCCCAGACTGCTGCTGCTGCTGGTTCCAAATGAGAGGTTGCTTTGGGATGTTTAAAAATTCATCTGTTTATTTTGAGACAATCACGTACCTGCCTGGGGTTGTAAGAAATAATGTAGAGATCCACATTTCCCTAATTGTAACATAGCTATGGTATATTATAACCAGAATATTGACATAGATACAGTTAGGATTCCTCCACTTTTACATGTATTTATGTGTAAGCATGCATCTGTGTATTAAGTTCTATGCAGGGTTTTGTTTTTTGTTTTTTTTTAGACAGGGTCTCACTTTTTGTAGCTCAGGCTGGCCCTGCCCTCAGTCTTGAACTCACAGCAATCCTCCTGCCTCTGTCTCACAAGTGCTAGAATTACAGGCATGAGCTGGGCTTTATTGTATATGGCTATTAAGGATCAAACCTGGGTCCTTGCGCTTGCAAGGCAGGCACTGGAACCACTGAGCTAAATCCCCCGCCCAAGATCTATACAGTTCTATCACACATTCCCTCTCCCCCGCCCAGCAAGATATTGACCAGCTCTATCACCAAAAGATTGCTTCTTATCCTGACTTTAGAACCTTACCTGCCTCTCTCCTACCTCCTGTGCCCTCATCCATTACCCTTGGCAACCACTAATTTATTGTCCTTCTATAATTCTGACATTCCCTGAATGTGATACGTATGTATTCATCAGTAGTTCATTTTTAAATACACAGCTGTGACTATCAGTTCTTTTTTATCATATCTATCCAGGTGTCATGGCACACATCTGTAATCCTAGCACATAGGCTGGGACAGAGGATTGCCACAAGTTCAAGGCCAGCCTGGGATGCATTGTGAGTTGAAGGCCAGCCTGAATCACATAGTAAGACCTCGTCTCAAAAGACAGCAACAACAATGGACCGAGGATTTAGCTCAGTGGTTCTGGTGCCTGCCTTGCAAGTGCAGAGGCCCGGTTTGATCCTGGTAACCACATATAACAGTGCTGGGTGTGGAGACTCACGCCCACCAGCAATCAGTACCACATACCACAGTGCCTGCTGGACATGGTGGCTCATGCCTGTAATCCCAGCACTCAGAAGGCAGAGGGAGGAGGATTTCTGTGAGTTCAAGGCTGAGCTCAGGATCAACCTTAGCTACAAAAAGTGATTCCCTGTCTCAGAAAAAACAAAAACAAAAACAAAAACAGAACTTGAACAAAAACAAAGCAAAACAATAGTTCATTCTCGTTAAATGCTTAATAGATTCCCATAGTGTAGATATTCCAAGATTTTACCATTCATCACTGGAAGAACATTATGGTTATTTTTGATTTGTAACTATTATGGATAAAGCTAGTAGGAACAGGATTTTAAAAATATTATTTTATTTTTAAAGAAATATTTATGTCTCACCTTAGGTCAAGTCTCAGTTGGACATCACTGTTACTCTTTTCTTGGAAATAGTACTTCATTCTTTCAGTACTCATTCAACAAATATTTTTTGTTTTATTTCTAAATTTTTTTATTAGTCCATGTTGGTGCAGTACATAATGATTACATTCAGCATGAAGAGTTGATACATGTACATGACACATTTTAATTCTTTTTACATCCCCTTCCACAAATATTCTTGAGTAGGGCACTGTGCTACTTACATTTTAATAAGAAGTAGAGTGAAAAATTACCTTTGTTGACTCTTGGACTTCAGTAGCACAATGCTCTCAATAAATAGTTTCTCTGGCAAAAACAAACTGGAAGACTAGGCTTCATTTAAGCTGCCATAGACTCTGATTTTCAGAACTAGAATGTAGGGATTTTACTTTCTGGAAATCTCCTGGACCAATTCAGACATTGTGCGACTCTTCATGGTGATTAAAATTCTCATTAGAAATCTTTAAAAAAGTATTTTGAATTATTTTGGAGACAGAAGTGGAAGAAGTGTCTGCAGAAATTAAGATTTTCTTTTCTTTTGATAAAATCATTTGACAAGGAGTTTTTCTTCTAGGAAGAGATTAGACTTTTGCCCAGTGGTGGTTAAGGAAAAGGGGGAGCCCTATTTTTAATTCTGTTTTCTGTCCTTGAGGATCCATTTCCAGCCATCCTTGAACAAGCTGTATTGCCTGTCCAAAATTCTGTCTCATCTACTCTTGCATTTAGTTAATGTCGTTTTGTTTAGAATAACAGAAACTTGTGTCTTCAAGTGTGACTGAATTCCACAGAGTAGATCTCATGGGTGCTTTGCCCCTGAGCTGTCGGGGGCTCATTCCAGTCCTGTTTACTTCACCAGCCACACACGGCTGTGATTTTGGTGTGGAATGAGCCTGGGTTTTCTCTTGGCTTAAATTACTTTTCTTACCTCCCATTTCTTTCCCTTCTTCTCTGATACCTTTTCTGATTGGTTCAAATGAGAAATAATACCCAAATAAGAAGACACTACATGTAAACGCTGATGTATCATGGCAGGCCACCACAGGCTATACAGGAGAATAACTATTGACTGCAGACTGATCGAAACCAGCTTATAAATCTAGAAGACAGAAACAAGGTTTTCTTACCAGCTTAGTGAGTTTGTGGAACTAAGGAAAGAAATTTAAAACAAAATGATGTATATTTTGGTATAATTCTTTATGTAAATGTTAAAAACTGGCAATTTTCCATGTTTTTAATGTACATAAATTTAATAAAATATGTAATAAAGTTAAACCCCAGATATCTTTTATTTCCCTTGTATTTCGGCCTAAGTAGCTGAAAGCCATGGTTCCAGTGGATAGTAGAATTATGCACCCAGAATCTGAAGTGAAAAAGCACTGCAGCCTACTTGAGCTTCTCTGGTGTCTTTCACTTGTTTCTTAATATCTAAGACAAAGCAACAAGACAGAGGTAGCGTATCGTTAGACTGGAATATTTTCCTCACATCTCACATCTCTTTGAATGTACTTACTCCTTTTCAAAACACATTCATGAGGATCACCACACTCTATTTTTCCTCTTGGTGGCTTTGGCTTCCTAATGGAAGAACAGGGCCGAAGGAATTTGAGGTGGTTAGTGGTTCAGCAACCCTGAAATCTGCAGCTCTATTTTCAGACCATTGCATTGCACCATCTGCAACATTAAATTTCTGCAAAGCATATCCCAACTTATCTGAGTTCATCGAATCCCTTTTTTCCCGTGATTGCTGAGCGTTCTCCCTAGACTAAAGAAAGAGGAATTGTCAGTTACTTTGTGAAGGCTGTGTTCTGCAATGGGGCACACGCCACTGGGCTGTTGAGGCCAAGTAGTGCCCATCATGTGACTGGAGGCCTGCTGGGCCTCAGTTCCTTGATTAGCTTGGAAAATTCAATCTGAACAAATCTGTGGGCAGAACCTGAGCTGGAGATTAGAAGGTGAGCGAATTCAGAGACCAGAGGGGTCAGAGAGAAAGGAGCAAGAAGAACCAAAGACTTAGGAAAGGCATAGATAGCCCTGGTCAGTGAGAGAACCACCCTGTGCTTTGTGACACCTCTGTGCAAGAAGGCAGTGAGGTACCAGGAGGTCAAGAGTAAGGATATGGAAGCTGTGTCTCCTGGGTGGATTACTAGTTACAGTCTGAGCCTGTTTCCTTCCTTTTTTAAAAAAATGCTTACCTCATTATTCTGCTGTGAGAAATTGGTGATTAAATGCACGATAGCACTCAGAACAGTGCCTGCCGTATGCTGAATGCTATGTAAGCCCTTAAGTCTTACTGTTGTCCTTGATGTTAGCCAATTTTGCCTAGTTTGCTTTTTTACCATCAGGAACAAATAAGTATACAAGGATGTGGGGAAAAAACGAAGGTATGTTTTTCATGTTCTTTTACCATCGCCCAAAACATTTCCATGACCCTAGATGCGTGACATATCAACTAAGCAGTCAGTTCTGCAGTGCACACCAGGTGAATAGCCTCTAATTCAGTGCTTTCACTGTGTACCTGGAGGCAGCCTCAGATCCCAGAGAGTAAGAGCTCAGTACCACATGACTGCCTTTCCCTCAGACACCTACTGCAAATACTAAGTAGTCACCTATGTTTCTTTCTTCTTGGCTATAAATTGAGATTCCTACCACTCTTTCCTTGGATTCAACTCGTTTGCTAGAAAAGCTTGTAGAACTCAGGAAAGCACCTTAATTTACCAATTTCTTGAAAAGAATATTGCACAGGATACAGATAAACAGCCAGATGGAGATGCACAGTGCCAAATATGAGATATTTGTGCTTCTCTGAGGGCAGAACCCTCCAGGAACCTCCACACCTTCAGCAATCCAGAAGTTCTCAAAATCCAGACCTTTGGGATTTTCTGGAGGCTTCCTTATGTAGGTACAATCCTTAAATCATTGGCCATTAGTGGTCAGTCTAAACTTTAGTCTCTCCTCCCCCCCCCCCCCAGGTTGGAGAGTAGGCCTGAAGTCATTATGCTTTGGACTTTCCTTTGACCAGCCTCCACCCTAAGAATACCTACGAGCTACCTTGGCATTGAAAAGAACCTACATCACTTGAGGGAGTTCAAGGATTTGGGAGATGTATGTTAGAACACCAAGATACAGGACAAGTACATATTTTAAAGTTTTTACTCAAGAAAAATTAATTTGGTTGAAAATTATCCAGTCTTCAGAGAAATCTAAGTTCTACTGCAACAGTGGCTATGTCCGCATCCCACAGTCTTTGGAGTGGGGCTCCTGTAGGCTTTGAAATGTAATGAGTTCTCACTCATGATACGGGGTCCTGATTTACTGTAGCCCAATTCTTCTGCACCTGGATTATGCTCTTTCACTGATTTGAGTCAGGCTAATATTCCTAGAAGGAATCTAGAAGAATTCATTTTTTCAGTGCACTCATTTCGCACATGAAGACTGAGAAGCTTCAGGCTGAGTGACTTGCCTAGCACTGCGGGGAGCAACTGAGCTGGTGGTAAAATTGACCTCACCTGAGCCCCAGGCCGTGTTCTTTCCTCAGTCCACACCCCTGTCCTGCGATCGCAGATCCTCGCTTCAGTGAGATGTGCTGTGATTCTTTCTCACTCGGCACATCCCTAGGAAGGTTTTTAAGGTTGACTTTTGTTGGCTAAAATATTTATAAAATGCGTGTTTATGTTCTTCTGAAGTCAAAGTTAGGTTTAAGGGTATTTTACCAAGTAATTTTGGTGCCCTATTATTTGACCATTTATTTCAGATCTCCCTCCCCAGGGATGAAGGGTGTTAGGAGTACGAACTCACCCATATGTTGTTAATTTTTGAAGTGAGAATCTGGGCTATTAGTCAGTCTGTGCACAGTAGCTTATATTGTTGATGTATAAATATGTTGCTATGATTTAGATCTAGATGTCCCCTGAGTGTCTTATGTGATCCCGAGTGGGGGTTTTTGGAATATGGAGAATATAGTTGACTCTTTGTAACCAGTAGGGTTTGGTCAGGACAGGTGGGTCACCGTGAGCGTGACCCTGCAAGGTTTGTCTCCCTTTCTCCTCCCTTGACTCTCACTGCTGCCTTGAGCAGCACTGGTCTGCAATGCCCCTGTGCTATACCATCCTGTCTTGGGGCCACCCAACTACGAACTGAAATCTGCTACAAACAGAGCCTGCATGAACCTTTCCTCATATAAGGTGCAGCTGTCAGGTATAGTCTCATTGATGAGAGGGACTGAGACATGTACACAGGTGTCTATTCATCCCAGAATATTTAAAAGGACATACAGAAGTGAAAATATTGTATGTTTCTGAGTTCAGTTCCTCTTCTGTAACACAGGTATGATAACACCACTTTGCTTGAGGTGTTCTGTGGAGGCTTCGGTGAGAAAGCTGTGTGTGTGTCTCATCACTGGCGTCTTCATAGAAATAATAGCAGTAGTTTGAATACAATCCTGCTGCTCCCCTTCCAATAAACTGTATCTGTATTTCCAATAATCTATACTCAGGTCATATCTGAATCAAAACAAGCCTTGTTAGAATATTCTTCTATAGGAGGAAGGTTGCCTGATTTTACTAACCAACGGACCAGAATGCAGGTTTTGTAGTCATTTAGCAACCACCCAGCCTAGCTTTCTCTGTATAATAACAGGGTGAGCAGTTCTCAGGATTTCATGTGTTTGCAAATAACTGAGAGCTAAATATAGTTGTGAATGTGTGTGTGTGTGTATAAAATACACAGATATGCTGTATTTGTCCTGTTCCTTCTTACTAAGTTGATATTATGAGACGAATCTTACAGTCTTCACTGGAAGGCTTTGCTGCCTTTCTTCTAAATGCCAGCAAATATGAAAATGGTGCTGGGAGTGGTTCTTCTCCCCAGCTGAGAGCTCTTACTCACTCCCACCATTGCATTCACGCCACAATTAGTACTGATGTGATGGGAAAAGGACTTTACATTCCCTTTGGTAGAAGAGGCACTTTCAGTTTCAAGTCCAAAACCTAAAACCACTTCACACAGTCCCCACCCCCGCTCTCTCCATCCTATTCCTGCTGCCACCCTATTGCCTGGAGGATGGAGGTCAGAGGGGATTATTTAATTTAATCACATCCTATGTTACACGAATTTCACCTGTGAATGTGATCGCAAAATACTCGTTGCAATAGGTATTGTTTGAAGCGTTCCCTGATGAAATAAATTTGGAATGAGAATTCTGAAGGGTTGACTAAAATCTCACAGGTAACAAGTAAGACCTGTAATTCTGCTAAGAGTAAACTTCAGGCGTCTTATCACCTAGTGTAAACAGGTTTGTGATTTAATTTAAATCTCATTCTCCTTCATGTCTTAGGTCTTTTCCCTCTGAAGGATCTCACTTGATCCTGCTGTCTCCTGATTTACTTTCCTGGATATCTTCTCTACAGAGCCGGGGCCTGTTCTGTTGTTTTTTTTTTTTTTTTTTTAATTGAAATCTTTATTGGTACATTACATATACATATCATGATTGCACTCCACAATGAGAATCTGTACCAGTATATGACACAATTTAATTCTCGTTTTTTCCCATAGCCCTACCCACCCTACCACACCCCTCCCCCTGGCCTGCTTTATTAAACCCTTAATTCTGAGGTTCTATCATCACCTTGAAATCTTTCCCAGCCGTTTCCCTGCTCTCCCTGGCTCCGCCGCAGGTCCGGATTGCTCTTTAATGACCTGTTTAGGCTCTGGAGGCAATGCATGCACCCTGGGAAGGTAGGGTTGCTGTACAAGTGTGCCTAGCCACGTGCGTAGAGAGGAAACCGTGCTGGAGAAGGCTGCTGGCTCAGTCACAGTGGTGGTCCAGAATGCGGTCAGCTGGGGGTGTCGCTCAGGGACAGAGTGCTCGCTCAGCCTGCTCCAGGCTCCTGGTTTACGCCCAGGACTGAAAAAAGGAAAAGAAAAAAAGAAAGAAAGAAAAAAGGCTTTATTTGGAAGGAACCAAAAAAAAAAAAGGCCAAGGTCAAGTGTTTTTGTCTTTGCTACGTGGTAACTTTAACCCCATGTATGGTTTTTTTTCCGAGGCCTATTCTGAGAGCCAAGGGAAAAGCGAGACGCAGGGCTGCCTGTACGCTCCTGGGAAAACTACACGTGCTGACTCCTGATGGCGGTTAAAGCATGTGCTCTTCTTAAACGAAAACAATGCTCTTTTGTGTGTGTTTGCAGACAGACATCCTTTTGTTTTCTGCACTCCGCCCACTCTCAAGTGCTCCGCTCCGGCCTTCTGCGCTGAAGTCAGTCGGCTGGCCTGGGATTTGTCCAATGCGTAGTCCCTGTCCAAAGCTCGAGCCAGATCTCACCTCTTCCTAGTTCTTGCCCTGGTCTCGTTACTTTTCTAGTCACATAATTGCCACTTGAGTGGAGCCTATTCCCTTCAAATCCTGTCCTCCTTTCTAAATGCGTTATCTTCGGGCCAGCTCACTTACTGTGCGACCTCATCTGGGTAAGTCACGTGACATTGGGGCGCCTCAGCTTTCACCTCTGTAGCAGGGGTTATGATGGCGTGTGTTCCACCCATGCTCTGTCGCCCTTTGTGAGGAGAGCTCGTGTAAACCCTCCACGCGGTGTCAATGGATGCTTCCTGCCACTGAGCCAGGACCTTGACAACAGAAGCCTGGTTGTACTAACAATAACCTCTCTCAGTTCTATTCAGGACACACTCAGTAAAGAAGAGATGAAGAAAGGGAAGGGAAGAAATGTTTTGTCTGGTTTATATCCTATTTTCCCAATTCTCTCCTTTACTACATCCTATGGAAAGTGCTTAGTTTATGAGAAGGCATTGTGCACCAAGTGAAAGGATGACTTACTTTTCTCCAGGAGTTAGCGTCTACATTTCTTTCCCCCTCAGCTGGCACAGTGGTCGTGTTGCATTAATTTTATCATTTGGTTTTCTGCCCATGAGGAAAAAAAATTGGAAGGTGCCAGAGAGCTCAAGTTCAAATATCCCATTTCACAGATGAGGTCACCAGAGAAGTCAGTGAACCAAAGGTCCCAGTCAGTAGTGGCAGAGTGAGGTCCGGAGCCCAGCACGTTGTTCCTCACAGGGCACAAGCTGACCTTGACTAACGATGTATCTGTGAGCATTGCTTCCTGCCTTTGGAGTTGTTGTAAAGTTTGACTAGTGCAATAAATCTCCTTTCCAAATCGATGCAAGAATTTCTGTTGTTCATGAAGATTTAAAAATAGATTCCCTGATGCTGCAACAGCCATACTTCTACCTGCTCTCCCCATGTATGTGGCTAAAGTGGGATCCTGTAAAAGACCGATATTCACATCAATTTTAACAGTGCTGTGTCTTGCAGCTTTTAGAGTGCTGGGCATTCTGGGATAGAGGGAAACCCTAGCTCTCTTTGTGTCTTTGGCCTCCTTCATGGAACACCATGTGCTCAGCCCTGTCTTTTACCTTTTTATCTCTGTTCTTCTAGGGTATTGACCAGATGGAGAAATGCACAAGGCAAAATACGAGACACATGTGCTTCTCTGGGTGCCGAACCCTCCACCTAGAGCATAGCTTTAGTTCTGATTTTTTTACTTTGAAGAGTATAAGTTTAGATAACTTTCTTAACTTTAATGAATCTCAGTTTCTACTCTGTCAAATGCAGATGCTAGTATTCTCTGCATTTTTTGCTGGATTAAAATGGAATGTGAGGGCCGGGGATTTAGCTCAGTGGTTCCGGCGCCTGTCTTGCAAGCTCAAGGACCCGGGTTTGATCCCCGGTAATCTCATACAGTACTGGGTGTGGAGACCACACACCACAGTGCCAGGCATGGTGGCTCACGCCTGTAATCCCAGCACTCAGGAGGCAGAGGCAGGAGGATTGCTGTGATGTGAGTTTGAGGTTGAGCTCAGGGCCAGTCTGAACCACAAAGCGAGACCCTGTCTCAAAAAAAAAAAAAAAAAAAAAAAAAATGCTATGTGAGTAAACCTGGAAAAGCTTATTAGGGATGAATTTCTTCTGTAACTCTTCCATTTAAATCCAGCAAATTAATTGTTTCTAATAATCTAGTTTTTTATATTCACATATTTTAAAAATTTTTTGGAGACATTTTTATTTTCTGTACATGATCTTATTCTTTCTTGATGCTTTTCATCTGATTTTCCAGGCCTTGGTTGAAAACATTAAAAAACTTAGTTTATAATTTATTCCTTTTGGAGATTTTCCTTTCTCTTGGTTTAAAAAAATCCACCAAGTTTGACAACATTTCTAACTTTGAATTGCCTTTTTAAGCACTGGTTTTCAATTGGTTTAAAGTGAGGTCTTGTGGGACAAATGTATATTTTTGTACTGCAAAGATTCTGTCACAATCCTGAAGTTATGTATATTTTTTCCTAATAAAGAAAAAGCTTAGAGATTATTTCCTTTCTCACTTTTTGAGTAAAGAAAATATTTCTTGAAAGTAAATTTCTGTTCTGTTGGAAAAGCACTAAAAAGTAAATGCAGGACTCAGGTGGAATTTGGTCCAATATCATCAAACATAGAGAGGCAGACACAATCTGGGTGCGGGGAAGACAGAAAAGACAGAAGTGTATCTCTGTCTTCGAAGAGAGCTCAGGCTTATCAGGAAGACAGATTAGTAAGCAGACAGTTGTTCTATCATTGGAGTCCTGGGAGATCACAGAGGATGAGACTAAACCTCACTTGAGAGGAACGGCTAACCTCATCTTCTTCAACAAAGTGGACCTGGGTTAAGTCTTGAAAGATGAGTAAGGCTTTAAGAAGCTCAGGAAATACATTATGGGCAGAAGGAGCTGAATGCGTAAAAGGCGTAGAACTAGTGAGAGGTAACTTTAAGGAACTTCACGGTACTGTTTGGGAGAAATGGAAGGTCTCAGGGCAGATCTGGAGGGACCAGTATAACTGAGTGATTCATGTCCTATGGAGTCGTAAACAGAGAGAAGAACTTAGAGTCAGAGCCCAGGATTTTAGTTTTTAGATGTGCATGTCTTTATGCAGTGGAGAGTAGAACAGGCTGTGGGAAGGGGGCCTTCACAGTGAAATTTCAGTGTTGACCTTGTGAAGGCAGATTCTCATAGGAACATCTAGGCAAGGATTTATCATGGGGACTGCACGGTTTGGGCTAATGACCCCAGCATGCCTTTTTGCATATTATTTCCTTTAAAGGAAAGGCCATCACTAGCTAGAAATGCTCTTTGGATATTTTTAGGTTGTGTGGTAGGGGGAATTAGTGGAATTCCTAAGGTCAGCTCCAGCTGTTTTGCTCCATAAGACCAGCTGAATATTTCATGAGATTTTCTCATTAGGGCTTTCATCCTTCTGTGAAGCATTGTACTGAGCCCTACTCAGGCTGGCTTGGGAAATAAGTAAGGGAACTGCAGTTTGGGGAAAATTAAACTGGGTTGAGATGGTTGCTGCTGTCAATTTGATATTTAATATTAATATTGGTTGCAAGATATGGTCAGTCATGTCTCCTACCTTATCAGCTAGTGAATGTCCTTCTGGAATACACCTTGGAGGAGGATAGGAAGATTCTTGAATGCCATATATAAAGAGAGTAGTATGATACCTGAGCAGACATGGTTCTATTTACATGGTAACAACATTACCAAATAATAGCAGCTCTTAGTCACCGCATGTCAGCACCTCCCAGCTATCAAACCATTCTTTAAGATCCCTTCAGGGGGGCTTGCCTGTGGTTAATTAGTCTCTACAAGTAGAACACTGCTTGTATTATGTCTTAGGGACCATATTAAAGGCAAGTAAAGTGTAAGCTTTCTTCATTCCTTTGACAGTGCTCCAGGAACTTTCCTGTTTTCCAAGTTTATGGATGTCTGCTTGGAGCCCATGGTGTTATAGAGTAAATGCATAAATAAATCGTGTAGTGTATTCAGTCAACAAAGTACCTCTGCACTCACGGTCTCACTGGTCCCCGTGCTGACTTTCCAGGGAAGTGGGCAAAGGTTGGTCCCAACTTCAGTGATGAGCAAACTGAGACTCAGTTAAGTGCTCTGTTGGTGGTCCTTAATAGGAAAAAATGTACCAAATTTCTCTTTAGCAAAAAGTGATTTAAAGAATATCTTTAAATGAAGGTAATTCTGTTGTATATACTTCTGATGGATGAAAAAGAATCCACAGCAAAGGATTTTTAAACACAGTGAATGTAAATTTCTGTTAGCTCTGAAACAATGGTGTCTGAGCTAGAATTCAGTCATTAAAGTAACAAAGTATAACCTATGATAATGGAAATAATACTTTTTTATTACTGTTGGTTGGAATAAATAGTGGTTTATAACCACTAACCAGAGAGTTTGTTTCACAAAACTTCTACCTAAATAATTCTGTTTACCATTGTTTAACATAATGAGAAAATGATCCAGCATGTTTAAAGGTCCTTAGTTTACATGGGGCAGGAAGCTTACAGAGACCATCCTAACATTGCAGTAATTTATTTAATATATAAATGATTTTTTTCAATACAATGTGCAAGGTCCTAAGTGGTTAAAAAATGAAGTGTATGGGCCAGGGAGTTAGCTCAGTAGTTCTGGTGCCTGTCTTGCAAGCACAAGGACCCAGGTTCGATTCCCTAGTAACCACATACCATACTAGATATGGAGACTCACACCCAGCAGCAACCAGTACCACATACCACAGTGCTGGGCATGGTGGCTCACACCTGTAATCCCAGCACTTGGGAGGCAGAGGCAGGAGGATTGCTGTGATGTGAGTTAGAGGCTGAGCTCAGGGCCAGCCTGAACCACAAAGTGAGACCCTGTCTCAAAAAACCTAAAAAAAAGAAAAAAAAATGACGTGTACATAAATCCTTCCCTTAAAGTGTCTATAAATGGGAATTTAATGTGTTTATAAGGTACAACAAACAAATGCTTCCGGTAGGAGTTTTAGTGAGGAGAAATGGGTTGCAAGAACAGTTCTGGAAAGGAGGTATCATTTAATCTGAGACTCAAAAGGCAGCTAAGGTTTGATTGTATGGTACAAGGGATAAACATTCTAAGTGGAAAGACTGACAGCAAACAAGTCTGGTGATGTTTGTGTGGAGGGAATGTGTGAGGAGTGCTTTGCTGAAATCCAAGGGATCAGAAGGGGCCCCTGGTAAAAAGAGGTGGCTGATGAGCCTGGAATGGGAAGGGCATCAATGCTGGGATGAGGAATTTGGACTCATTCTGCCATCGAGGAAGAGCTAGGGAGTTTAAGTGGATCTTACAGTGTGATCAAAGTGATGCTCTGGAATGTGAACTTTGCTGGACTGTGCACAAGAGCTACAAGTGAGGGAGAACCAGGGACGTTCAGACAGCTACTCTGCTCTGCACGAGTGACAGCGAGGGAGAGGAAGAGTCAACTGACCATGGCAAAGACTGGCTGCAGTACAAGGAGAGGAAAGTGTCCAGGATACCACCCCCGACTCACTTGTAAGGAAGTAAAGAAGTAATCAGTCTACAGAGATCCATGCAGCTGGCTGAGGATTCAGAGATGAATATAAAATGTTATCTGTTCTGAAACTGTATAAATTTCCTGTAAACATTTCTGTAACAAATTTAATAGCTTAATACAACATAATTTTATCATTTTACAGGGCCGGGGAGTTAGCTCAGTGGTTCTGGCGCCTGTCTTGCAAGCGCAAGGGCCTGGGTTCGATCCTGGGTAACCACATACCATACTGGGCGGGGAGACTCACACCCAGCAACAATCAGTACCACATACCACAGTGCCGGGCATGGTGGCTCACGCCTGTAATTCCAGCACTCGGGAGGCAGAGGCTGTGATGTGAGTTTGAGGCTGAGCTCAGGGCCAGTCTGAACCACAAAGCGAGACCCTGTCTCAAAAAACCTGAAAAAAAAATTTTATCATTTTAAAGTTCTAGAAGTCAGAAATGTGAGACAATTCTTACAGGCTAAAGTCAAGGTGTCAACAAGCCGAGTTCCCTGTGGAGGCTCTGGAGAGAACCTGTTTGCTTTTTTCCGGCTTTTAGGGATTATTTTTGCTCTTGGCTTATGACTTATTCCACTTTCAAAACACATCGTTCCCACCATTTTCATCTTCATCTCACCTCTGTCCTTCTGACGCTCCTGTTTCCTTCTCATAAAGACCTTGTGGTCAGACTGGCCTACCTTGGTAATCTAGGACAGTGATGGTAAATCTTGAGGGACCAGGTGCCCACATTGCAACTCCAAATCCACTTACTTGCCATAAAGTGCCAACACTGCAATTAAACGTGAATACTGAGGTTTTAGTTTTAAAAAAAAGAAACTAAACTGACCTCCTGTGCTTGGCTGCTGAGGCAACTTGGCTCGAGTGCCATCAGAGAGGGCTCTCTGTGCCCACTGTGGTACATGTGCCCTAGATTTGCTACCACCAATCTAGGTGAATCTCCCCATCACAAGATCCCTAACCACATCGACAAGGCCCATTTTGCCATGCAGGGCAGTCTATTCATGGCTCTTGAGAGTTAGGATGCAAAGTTCTTGGAAGGATCACAGAATTGACAGATATTTGTAGAGAAACCAACTTGTCAAATTTTTTGTACTTGCCTTGTAATTTTTCTTGACTTTCTCTACTCTATTTAATTATCTTGCTTTTCTCTCCTACTTTCTTTTTTCTGTACTTTATTTACTCAATAAATAAAGTGTGTGCTTTGTACTAGATACCATGCTAGAAGCTGGCCATACAGGGTTGTCAAATTCTCTCTGTCCATTAGTAGAAAAAGCATCATTAAAGGATGGCAGTTAATGTAGAACTAGAGGCCAAAATGTCAAACTCTTGACTTTTGCTTCTATAAAGCAGGGGTCAAAGCCTAAAATAGGAATATATGGAATTCTCAGTAACTTAAGGATTCTCTAACTCAACCTCTCTATTACTGATTTCCTATCCAATATTTAGTATTGGACCCTTTAAAATGGAACAAGAGAATGGAAAAGCCAAAGTCTTGTGAGAAAAGTAGGAAAGGCACTGGCAGTAATTCTCAGTCTTCAGTGTGGCAGGAAAAGGGAGTTGAGATCATGCAGTGCTGGAGATGTCTTGTCCACAGGTGTTAATGGAACATGCATTTTATCCTAGACCATTTTCCCTGCAGCCGAATGTCATCCTCCTAGAAATTGCATGTTAGGTTTTGCTGTTCATGTGTACAGATCAGGAAACAAACCCAGTGTCCCTAGGGGAACTGCTAAAGAACTAATAAAAGATCACTTCCTGTTGCCTTGTGACCACAAAGCCAATGTGTTCTATCTACATCAGAGCAGTTTCTGTATTGTGGTGTAGAAACTGGATGTGGACATGATTCACCTGTGTCAGTTTCAAAATAAGTTTCTCTGGAGAGAATGGAGAGCATGTCGGGAGACCTTGCACATCACAGGAACTGACTCATCTTTAATGGCATTACTAATAACTTCACCAAAGATTCACATGAGTCTCTGAGACAGTGTAGGGTTGGGTGGAGACAGGTGAGTTGAAGGGGAAGGAACCTTTGGATACAAGGTCAGCTGAACTTGCTGCAACCTTAGAGTGGCTCCTTAATTTTTGTGCCCTAGAGGCCATCTAAGGAAGCATTTTTTGTCAAGGTATTTGCAGGTGCAGGAGGCTGAGCTTAGTAGCCTTGTCTTCTTATATGTTATGTCTTGGTTTCAACTGCTTATTTTGCTGCTACATCCTAGATTTGAGCAGGGTCCATAATGGGGAGAAGACCAGTTCAGTGGTCTCAATTCACACTACACACTGTAACCATCTGAACACACTGTACAAAAATACCCCAGGTGAGACTGCACCTCAGGCCAGTTGAATGAAAGTCACTGGAAGGAAGAGGAGGGTGAAGAAACCTGAGCATTGTTTTGTTTGTTTGTTTGTTTTATTCAAGTTTTTGACGCTACTATATAGCAATGTTAAGAACTCACCCCTGTGTTGGTACATAATCCCTTCCAGGCCATGAGAATGTATAGAATTGCACCCAAAGTGAGGATTTCTGTGTCCTTTTAAGGTCTGAGCTGATGATGGCTACAGTTCAGTTAACTTTATGACTCTGATTTTAATTCCAGCCTAGTTAATAAATCAGCTGTTTCTCCCCTTTCTTCCTTTGAATTTGAAACCTAGAAAATAATTAGACCTAGTATTCATCTGTAGTTTCTGCTTGTTACCCACGTGCTGGTTTCAGGAATGCTGTGAAATGCATCTCAAATAATTTCTTAGTTCACTTGTAGGTCCTTATTTACATTGTAATTGTATATGTCCTGGAAAATAAGACAAATCTCCTCTGAATGTCCTCCCTCCCTCACTAGGCAGCTAGCTGTTTGACCTTAAGCAATTGTTCGAACCTGTCAGTCTCAGTTTTCTTATCTGCACAAAGAACTACTTATGACTTTATAATTCAGCTGTTACTTTTTTGTATTTGCTCTTGTCTTGGCTGAAAAACAAATGCTATATAAATGAATGTGTTCAACTGCTAGGAATTGCTTTCCTTTTTAGCCAGTCATCAGCCATTTCTGAACTACCAGGAATTCTTTATAACTGTAATTGAGAGGCCTGGCCAAACAGCCACATCGGAGAACATGCAGATTTCTAGACATTAGCCTAAGTGATTTTGGTTCAATGGCTCTCAAGCAGCGTCTGGGGGGTCTACTGATGATTCAGATGTAGAAGTGCTCATAAGTACAATCAAAGTGACAACGGTCCCAATTTAGATGTCACTTTAGAGCAGTGACTTTAGATGTCACTTTTAGAGCTTTCACAAAGAGCCCCCCGTGGCACGCGTGCCATAGATTCATCACTACTGCTAAAGAGTTTGCAGTGGTCTTTTTTTAAGAAGCATTCCCCTCCTCCACCCCAACACATTAAGGCATCTCTCGCCCCCAGTTAGTTTGGGGAGTTTGATAACTCCCTACTCTTCTGCTTTGTCAGATTTTTAAGGTTGTTAAGTATCTTTCCTTTCCAGAATATAAACTCTCTGAGAGCAAGGGTTGTGTGTATAATCTCAGAACTTTCAGGACAGAGTTGCCTTCTTGTAGAACTGGAATCTGGGCCTGTGATGAATGCTACCTTTCCAAGGAGAGGGGAAATTTCTCTGGCATTTTGAACTTAGGCTTGTGCTACTGCCCAAACTGTACAGTCAATAAGAACCAATGGCAGAATTGGCTTCTCTGGACATACTGGTAGCTCTGTGCAGTACAAGATGAGCCCTGCTGTGTTGTGTTTTGAGGTTCCCTCTTGCTATATGTTAGAAGTGAGTCACTTTTGTAGACTGTCATCTTCTCTCTAGATTTGATTTGAATTTTTTGCCCAGGAGTGAAGTTTGTAATGAACTTTCTGCTGTTCATTTATCCAGCTCCGTTTTTTTCTTCACTATTTTTGTCTCATACTACTGATGGGTCAAGGAAATATAGATAAAAGTTTCATTCTATGGCATTTATTAAAAATGTTGACATTTCAGGTCCCTTGGGGTTTGACTTCAGTTTCTGTTTATACGCTATACTCAGGCTACTTGTCTTCTTTTTGAATGCATTTATTCTTTCACAGCTCAGTGCTGTCCAAATGTGTCCCTCTTCATCTAATTTAGCCTTCTTCAAGGTTCACCTCATTTCATCTTCTTCTGAGATCCCTGTGCCAAAGCTCCTCCCCATTTGACTTCCATTATTAGTATTTAACTAATGAGAGTAAGTTGTATGCAATGCTTGTTCCATTACCCACAGTCCTGCCTAAGCTGGGGGCTGGTTGAAATTTATCTTCCTTGTGGGTGCCCCAAATTTAAACTTGCGGCTCAGAAGTGGCAGAGAGAAGCTTTTCAGAAATCCAGGAACATAACCATTAGGTTCAAATTTGAGATTAAGGATTAAATGTATGTCACACATACATTTTTCTCCATTGCCTCCCCCTACCCTTCCTTCTTAGTCTGCCATTACCAAGCCATTCTCCAGGAGATGTTATCCCTTAGGCATATCTTCCAGTAGCTGAAGAGAAATGAACACTACCTCTATCTTTGGAAGTAAAGGGCAAAAGTAAAGGGCTTCTTTTTATCTTGAGGGTGATAGCCAGTTTTGAATCTTAAGATTTTTCTCTATGAAAAGTAAAACAATAATTTATTATCAGTTAATGAAAGTATTTTTTTTAATTCTGTGATACCTTCTCAATTGTTAACTTCTTCAGAGTCTCACTTGTTCATTTTATGTAATATTTTTTGAGAGGCTGCCTTGAACCAATATAAGATAATTATTCTTTTCTCTTAAGAAAACCACAGTAGACAGAGTGATTCATTAGTTGCTGAAAGCCCTGACCATGCGGGAACAAGAAAATACTCACTTAGCATTGTCTCCCAACAGCTGGTGGGCAAACTTATCTTTATATAAACACATTTCTGTATAATCATATAACAAACCACTTTACTGAGTTCAGATGTAGGGAGTAGATTCTTTAAGTAATAGTTTCTGGTTCTAGGAATCTATCATTCTCCGAAGTGACTGGACAGGTGCAAACACCCACATGTTGACATGTCTGCTTCTTCCTCCTCTATCTTCTGCTTATCCTCCTTTCCATGCCTATAAAAAAATCCAGATGGCCAATTAATTTTCCAGTCCCTAACAAGTTGTATACAGAAGCGCATGCCACTGAGAGGCAGTGTCTGCTGCCATAGGAAAGGACCAGGAGAAATGAGCATGTGGAGAGGAGGGAAGAGCAGGAAACAGAGATGAGGCTGAGATTCAGGAAACCTGGACTCTGGGCTCCTGGGCCCTAATTACGGCGTGGCCTGTCTGAGAAGAAGGGAGTGGTGATGGAGTGCAAGAGGAAGAGCAGTGGCTGCAGAAGCTTAAGGCCTGGGCTTAAAATACGCTCCACTTGGATGACCTAAGGCAGGTTAGTTAATTCCTTGAGCCTGGCTCTTCTCATCTCTATGATGCAGAGGACACCTTTCCTGGGTGGTCACGGAACACCTGCGGTCACAGGAGAAAGTACGTGGCATGACCTACTCCTGTCTCAGAGAGAGAAAAATGACCAATATCATGACAGGCTTAGGATAGAAGACAGAACAATTAAATGTAGAAGTCTATCTTCCTTTTATGAAGGAGATGGGAGGAGGACATAAAATCTGTCCTCCTTTAAGTTGTTAGGAGAAAAGCAGAGTTCACTCAGCGTGTTCCAGAGGGCGGAGTGCTGTGGAGCCACAGGTGGACCTTGCAGGCAGGGTCCCTTGGGTGCAAACCAGCCCCAGATGGGGAGCAGCCCAGCAGCACTGTGAGTGGCAGTAGTGCTCCTTCCCTTCAGCGATGGGCCCGGGTGACTCATGACCACCAGTCTGCCCTATCAGGAGATCTTTCTACTAGGAGAAGCGAAGATGCTGAGGGCTCTGTCCTCAGTTTCTCTTGAACCACTTATAGACTGTTTTATTCATCCCTGATGTCACTGTGAGCTAGAAAGTTTAAAAAAAAAAAAGCATTTGGTAGGGGAAAGGGGAAAAAAATGAGAATTAAGGTGTGTATAAAATGTACCAATAAAGTCAATTTTTTTTTAAGTTTTTTTTTTTTTTTGAGACAGGGTCTTGCTTTGCAGTTCAGGCTGGTCCTGAACTCAGCCTCCCAAGTGCTGGAATGACAGGCGTGAGCCACCAGACCTGGCACTGTGGTATTAGTTCTGATTGCTTGTGAGTGTGAGTTGCCACACCCAGTATTGTATGTAGTTTGGGGGGGCGCAGATCAAACCTGAGCCCTTGCACTTGCGAGACAGGTGCCGGAACCACTAAGCTAAATCTTCAGCCCCCAATGAAGTCAATTTTTTTTTAAAATTTGTTTTAGGCAAGATGGATTCAGATGTTTACACTGGAGATGAGCCTTTTTGTTAATTAGGATTCTATTTTTTTGGTGAAGCACCATTTTCCCCACCTCAGGTATATTTATTTCTGCCCCACTTATATGCCCAGATGTATCTTTCAAGCCTTCGTATTTGATACCACAGGGCTTTCAGAACAATATACTTCCCCTCTGAAAACTTCATCATGTGAAAGTCACGGCTGACACAGGGTTTGCTCCCTCCCCTTGAGGTCTATATCCTTTGATTCAGCAGCAGCTGTATGGGAAAAGAAAAGATGCTTTCTGGATGCTTCTTAACCGAGTACATTAGCAAAGAAACTTCTTAGTCTCTACGCTTTATTTAATTCAGTCAGGAAAAATGATTGAGATTCAGACCACCAACCCAGCTCTTAGCTTGGTTTCCATCAAGTGTTTAGGGTTTTTTTTTGTTTTTTTTT